>MU705786.1:314727-332437 GCA_026770625.1 Nicotiana glauca | reverse complement strand
TTAGGATTAGAAGTCCTAATACCCCGGGACTGATAGTTTGGGACGGGTAGTAGCATGCAATAGGCAAACGATACCATTCCGCGCTCCAATACCTTAATGGGGTGGGAAGGGTAGACATGGAGATGATGATTACACAATAACACTAGGTGTACAATCAGGTGCCGGTGTTGTGAGAATGATCCATGTAATGTATAAACCTAGGATCCCCCCTTTTCCCTTTTATTAGTTTAATAATTTTTTTTTCCAAAATTTTTAAAAGCTGTCCAGTCTTCAACTCCCGTTACTTGTACTTCTTTCAAGTTACTTGTACCAATTATTTAACCCCTTTCCTTTACTTGCGTATCTCTTCTTTAATCACAAAAAATTATTTTCTTCCAAATTTCAGCATTTCTAAATCCTTTTCACATTCTTATTTGTAACCGTTTCCCATGTTTGCAATGCTTGTTTGTTTATTTTTTTGCTTGCATTTAAATTCAGAATTGTAGCATGGCTGGGAACCACACTAGTGGATCTTGAGGGGTGCCTAACACCTTCCCCTCGAGATAATTTCAAGCCCTTACCCGAACTCTGGTTTTCTATCTTTATTTCTTTTAAAGTGTCCTAATGCACTATAATTATTAGGTGGCGACTCTCCGAACTCTCAAAACCCAATTCCCAAAGTGGGAAAAGAGTTGTCCTCCTAAATGTCGTGAACCCGATTTCGCTCTTTAGGAAAAAGGGGGCGTCGACAGCATGGCGACTCTGCTGGGGACGTTTTTAGGCTTTTACCATTACATGCTATTTGTGACTTAATTGCCTTTATTTCTTGCCTTTTATTTATTTCATCATGAAAACTAACTTGGCTCTTCATGTCTATCCTTTCTTTTAACCGCTTTCCTTTACTGCTTTATTATTTCAATACCGGTGTAATTTCGAGCATTTATTGTAATCATTCATTTTACGTACGTGAAAATACATGTCAATTTGCTTTATTCTTGTAAATTGCATCTTCAACATCATACTCCACTCGTGCCAAAACAAATACTATAGAAACGCTTATAATGAGTAGTTGCGCACTTCCAATACTATCATCCCTAAATTTGGAAAAGGCATATTTGCGGTAAAACTAGTCGATCAATGGTGTAGTCGACGGTTCCGTGCCTTTCCTTCTTGAGTTGTCCGCTCAAGGGTACCAGTCTAGTACTTCAAAATAGAACCCTTACTCCGTTAAACTTTGCATGCATCATGGTCAAACCTAGCCGAGTCAGTTTTGTTGTCCACATAATGACTCATTAAGATAGCCTTATCCAAAGTCTACCGGGTTTCCTGGAAACCCAAACGGATACCTCCACATTCTGTGCATTTATTTGGAGAACTTAAGTGCTTTGCTATGCTAATTATTGATTTAAATAGTTGATTCTGGTGGGGGTAAGGGCCTAACACTCTGTTTTGCAGAAAAAATGAGGCACAAAATCCCCAGATTTGGCATGATGACCAACATCCATCCGAGGCTACTGAATTGGTGGAACGACCTCCATTCTAGTGATCAGACACTCGTCCGCAAGTACCTAGGGCATCTGCCTTCTCTCCTAGAGATTCAGCCCAACAACAGAATCATAGAGGCTGCAACGTTGTTCTGGGATAGTGACAAATCTGTGTTTCGCTTTGGTGATCTAGAAATGACTCATTTACTTGAAGAGATAGGGGGTCTAGCCGGGATTCTTTGGGAGATTCCGGGTTCGCTCATGCCAGAAAATCGCAAAGAAAGGGGTTTTCTTAAGATGATGGGATTGAAGAAAATCCCAGACTTAACCTGTTTGAAGGACTCCTACATCCCGTTTAACTATCTATATGAAAGGTACGACTATAGCAAGTCATACCGCACCTATTCAGATGAATTTTCTATCACCTCGCTGGGGCATGTCCATAGGAGGGTTTTTGTCTTCATGTTTTACTTTTTGGGGATGATCGTGTTCCCTTTGAAGAAAGCTAGGATCCACACCAGACTAGACATGGTAACCAAAACTCTGATGGAAGGGATTGGTGGGCAGACTTTCACCATAGTGCCCATGATCGTCTCAGAGATATACCGTGCATTGAGCAAGTGTCAACAACAAGGCAATCATTTTGAGGCTTGTAATTTGTTACTTCATTTATGGCTCATGGAACACCTCCAGAAAGGGGAATACCGATAAGAGATCTTACGCCGGGATTGGGATGACTATATCGCCTTCCACCAGCCAAGGCATATGAGTTACATGCCCAGAATGTTCGCACAGGCAGATGACGCCAAGGGATGGGTGGAATTATTTGAAAATCTGGAAAAAGACCAGGTGCAGTGGATGTTTGAGTGGTTCCCCACGGATGAGTTCATCGTTCTATCCCGAGACGCCCCATTCCTCATACTGATTGGTTTAAGGGGAACTTATCCTTACGTTCCTCTCCGAGCCATGAGGCAAGCTGGAAGAAAACAAATCATACCGAGGGTCGATAAGACGAGTCACTTCAGGGATGATTTCCAATATGACGATAGCCCCCACAGGTGCCAAGCTCAGCATTTGTGGCATTACAAAATCATTTTGGGGAAGGAATCCATTGAGCCAGACAGGTATCACGCCAGCTGCGTGCCGCACTAGTCGGGTTGGTTAGAGGACAATGGTATGGGTCATCCAAGATCTGCTCGGGGTCATAGAATTATTGACGAGCATGCTGAAACACAATCTAAGTATAATCAACTGTGTAAGAGAATCCGAGAGTATGAAAGTGAGCATCAGGAAATACAAGAAGCCCATTAGAAACTGATCGAGGAGTGGAAAGAAATGGCTGTCAACGCCAACAAGCGGCTAGGGTATTTGGAGCGGGGATTAGTAGAGCTGGAAGGGAAGTTCATCAAAAGAATTGAAGATTGTCAAAACGCTGAAGGAAATGCAGGCGGACATCTGGCCCGAGCTTATTTGCTGCTAGGACTACGCGAGTTGGTGGAGCTGTTCGAGGGAGACAAGACTGCCAAATCTGGGGAAGGTCCTTCTGGGACCAAGTAGTTAGGAATCCTTTATTTTGCTTTAACGATGTAATAAGGCCAAAGGCCACTAGTGACATTTACTTTCTGTTATTTAGAGTCGTTTTGGATTTGTCTTATTTTTATCAATAAAATGAGGCATTTAGCATTATAAGTTCTCCAAAACTATCTGTCACTAGGCCTACCTCGGGCACAACGAGGCACCCAAATTAGGACGCGATTTATATTCCCGCACAATGTGTTTAAATACTGCAACACTTTTTCCTCAGAACCCGCACTAACTTGTTACCTTTTTTGTTTTTTTTCTTTTATTTTTATTCCCCTCCCCAAAGGTTAGTTCATGTATTCTGACGCTATCAACATATTCTACAAGATCCAAGGGCCCTCCACCTCCTCCTCCTCCGAGTCCTGTCCGGAACAAGAGCAAAGGAAGAATGGAAAACACAAGTGCTAGAAAGGAGATTGAAAGGGAAGAAACTTCTCAGGGTACCCCAATTGCTAAGGGAACTGCTGCTCATCTTGAGCAGAAATTGCTGAAATTCCAGGAAGAGTTGGATCAAGTTCGGAACTTGGCAAGCCTATCATTCTCTCTTACTGCTCCTGATGTCAACACCCAAAACCCCGCACCTCCACAAAACACCCCGCAACCACAAATACAGCCTACCCACGCTCAAACCTGCTACAATGCTCCATTACTCATTCCCGAGCCACCAAACACCACAAACAACCACCTCCATAACACTCCTATCTTTGTGGATACCATACCTCACTACACCCAACCGATCTTAAATGCACCGGAGTCTGATGACAAAGACCCCCTCATCAGGAACTTAGCAGCTGAGATCAAGAAGTTAACTAGTCGGGTCCAGGGTGTCGAAGGTAGCAAAGGCATTGAGGGGCTGAACTATGAAGGCTTATGCATTCAGCCAGATGATGAACTTCCGGAGGGGTACAAACCTCCCAAGTTCGAAATGTTTGATGGATCCGGAGATCCCAGGGTTCACCTGAGGACCTATTGTAACAAGTTAGTAGGGGTTGGAAGAGACGAGAAAATCTGCATGATTCTCTCTTGCTGCTCCTAATGTCAACACCCAAAACCCCGTACCTCCACAAAACACCACGCAACCACAAATACAGCCTACCCACGCTCAAACCTACTACAATTCTCCATTACTCATTCCCGAGCCACCAAACACCACAAACAACCACCTTCATAAAACTCCTATCTTTGTGGATACCATACCTCACTACACCCAACCGATCTTAAATGCACCGGAGTCTGATGACAAAGACTCCCTCATCAGTAACTTAGCAGCTGAGATCAAGAAGTTGACTAGTCGGGTCCAGGGTGTCGAAGGTAGCAAAGGCATTGAGGGGCTGAACTATGAAGGCTTATGCATTCAGCCAGATGTTAAACTTCCGGAGGGGTACAAACCTCCCAAGTTCGAAATGTTTGATGGATCCGGAGATCCTAGGGTTCACCTGAGGACCTATTGTGACAAGTTAGTAGGGGTTGGAAGAGACGAGAAAATCCGCATGAAGCTCTTCATGAGGAGTTTGAAAGGAGATGCACTGTCCTGGTACATCAGTCAGGACCCAAAGAAATGGACGAATTGGGTAGGTATGGCAACAGACTTTATGGACAGGTTCCGTTTCAATACGGAAAATGCACCGGATGTGTTCTACATACAAAACTTGAAGAAGAAGCCCACCGAGACATTCCGCGAGTATGCTACTCGTTGGAGGTCAAAAGCTGTGAAGGTCAGGCCAACCCTGGAAGAAGAACAAATAAATAGGTTCTTCGTCTGGGCTCAAGATCCCCAATATTATGAAAGATTGATGCTGATCGAGGGTCAAAAGTTCTCTGATATCATCAAACTCAGAGAAAGAATCGAGGAGGGCATCAAGAACGGTATGGTAACAAATCTTGAAGCATTGCAAGCCACCAATAAAGCTTTACAAACCGGTGGCGCATCCAAGAAAAAAGATGTAAGTGCCGTGATGATCGCACAGGGAGCCAAATCACCACCAAAATACCACACCTACCTATCACCTCCACTTACATATCATCCTATCCCAAATTACCAAGCACTCGCACCCCCTATCCACCTCATGTTTACCAATCTACTCCACCTCTCACATATCAACCCACTTTACCCAGATACTCTCAACCAACACCTGTTTACCAAGCTTATAACACTCAACCCACTCACTACCAATCGCCATCTACCCGCCAAAATTTCCCGAGGCCCATACCAAATTTTGATCGAAAACCTCCCAGGCAGTACACAGCCATCGCTGAGCCAATCAACCAATTATATGAGAGACTCAAAGCTGCCGGTTATGTCACTCCTATCCCAGCCAAAACACCAGAAAATCCCTCCCAGTGGATCAACCCCAACAAGACTTGTGCGTATCACTTCGACATGAAGGGGCACACCTTTGACGAGTGCCGTTCATTGAAAGACAAGATTCAGACTCTGATCGACAACAAGGTCATTGTAGCAAAGGAGCCCGCTTCTAATATTCGTAACAACCCCCTACCTGACCACAAAGGTGGAGACATTCATATGATTGAGATCGAGGATGATTGGGACCCCAAAGGATTGATAGGTTTGATTGCTGAAGGGGATGAACCAAAGAAGCCAGCAGTTTCCCTTAACCCAATTGTTGTGCAGAATCAGCCCTCCAAGGATGATGAAGTAAATATGTCTGTACCACTTGAATTTGAAGTGCCTCCTTCTGCAAAGGTGTCTGGGCCGATCGAAGTTGCGTTCGGGGTTCCAAAGGCACCTACACACTTTGAAGTCAATGTGTTACCACCAAAGGTGCCTATTCCGGTGGCAATGACTGACATGACATAATTCCACTCAAATGCCATACCATGGTATTACACTGCCGAAGCTAGGAGGAAAGGAAAGACAAAGATAGGAGAAACGATTGCCGCACAAGGAATGACTAGAACAGGGAGGGTCTACACCCCAAAGCACCTAGCTGAGTCCGGTAAGCAAGCCCTGGGATGTCCCATTGAGACATGACCTGACGATCTTTGGAGGAAAATACAGGCTAAGGAATACTCGGTTGCTGAACAGTTGAACAAAACACCAGCACAAATATCTATCCTGGCTCTTCTGCAAAGTTCAGATGCTCACAAGAATGCCTTAATGAAGATACTGAGCGAAGCCTATATTCCCAGCAATATAACCGGAGGAGAGATGGAGAATATGGTGGGTCAAGTGCTGGAAAGCCACAAAATAACCTTCCACGAAGACGAATTGCCACCAGAGGGTTTGGGTCATAGCAAGGCACTGCACATCACTGTGCAATGTGAAGATTATTTTATCACCAGAGTCCTGATCGATGGAGGATCCAGCCTCAACATATGCCCATATGTAACTCTCAGAACTTTGGGAAAAGGCCTGCATGAGATCAAAGACAAGGCTATCAATGTCAAAGCCTTCGATGGGTCCCAGAGATCTACTATTGGAGAAATCAACATGTGCTTGCAAATGAGACCAACGTGGTTCGACGCCGACTTCCAAGTAATAGACGTCCCGACATCCTACAACCTGCTGCTAGGACGCCCCTGGATCCACGCTGTTGGAGCCGTAGCATCGACCCTACATCAGGCGGTAAAGTTCGAATGGAATCACCAGGAAGTGATCATTCATGGCGACGGTAGTAATCCCATATACAGTCGGCAGGCCATCCCAATGATCGGAGGCAGAAGGAGAATAGGCGGAGAGACATACCACCACATCGAAAGGGTTGGTGGGACAACAAGATTGAAAGCATCCTGAGTTGGTGCAGGTACGAGCCTAGAAAGGGACTCGACAAGAACCTTCAGGGAATCACTAAGCCCATCACACTGAAAAAGCATGGCACTACTTTTGGCTTAGGCTACGGCTATACTTGGAAGGAATTCCAGAATTGGTTGCCACCATGGCGCGGCCCCTACTATCCGTTGGAGTTTCTGATACCTAGCCTGGATCAAAACTTCCAGCCGGCAGATACTATATACGGGTCTGAAGAAGATAAGGCATTGGCAGCCATGAAGAATTTGTTCCTAGAGGATGATGATATAGACTGTTGTGTTCTTTTTGAGGAGGAGGGGGAGGAAGGCCCTTCCATACAAGCCGCAAGCAAAGGAGACCGCCTCAGCAATTGGTCAATTAGGACCGTCAGGGCCCGGAAATCTTGGGGGTAGCAAGGCTAAACAAAAGCACCATGCATCTCATTTTTAGCTTACTTCACTAGTTGATTTTCTTTCTGCATTGTCTTTATTTTAAAAAGAGCTCCGATGTTTCGAACAATTATGGATTCAATCAAAGCATTTCAGTTTATCATATATATCTTGCTTATTATTTTCTCTATCATTTACTCTATTTTATACAGTATTACTACAACTTATCTTGACGATGAACCAACGACTATGACTTGCAACGAAACAACGCAACTAAAGGAAATAGACTCAGAAGAAGACGAGATACCCGAAGAGTTTGTCAGAGAAGTTGAGAATTTTGAGAATAGACCTAAGTCCAACCTGGAAGAAACTGAGGTCATTAATTTGGGAGATGCAGAGAATGTCAGAGAAACTCACATCAGTGTTCACTTGTCGCCATCAGAAAAGGAAGAATATACGAAATTTTTGAAAGAATATGAGGACATATTTGCCTGGTCATATGATGATATGACCGGCCTCAACATGTCCATCGTAGCTCACAAACTTCCAACAGATCCAGCTTGTCCGCCGGTAAAGCAGAAGCTCAGGAAGTTCAAACCCGATATGAGTTTGAAAATTAAAGAAGAGGTAACTAAGAAGGTCAAAGCCAAGGTTCTGAGGGTAGTGGAATATCCAACATGGTTAGCCAACATCGTGCCAGTACCAAAGAAGGATGGGAAGGTTAGAATCTATGTCGACTACAGGGATCTCAACTGGGCCAGTCCCAAAGATGACTTTCCTTTGCCAAACATACACATTCTTATCGACAATTGCACCAGACATGAGTTTCAGTCTTTTGTTGATTGTTTCGCTGGGTATTATCAGATATGGATGGATGAGGAGGATGCAGAGAAAACGGCTTTCATCATGCCGTGGGGAATGTATTACTACAAAATGATGCCATTTGGGTTGAAGAATGCTGTGCCACCTACATGAGAGCCATGACTACTATCTTTCACGACATGATACACAAGGAGATCGAGGTATATGTGGACGATGTCATCATCAAATCCAAGAAAGCCGCTGATCATAGGGAAGATTTGAGAAAATTCTTCAATAGACTGAGAAAGTACAACCTGAAACTAAATCCCGCCAAATGTGCATTCGAGGTTCCTGCCAGAAAACTACTAGGTTTCATCATGAGTCGTCGAGGGATAGAATTGGACCCGTCAAAAGTTAAAGACATTCAAGAATTGCAACTGCCAAAGAACAAGAAGGACGTGATGAGTTTCCTGGGAAGACTCAACTATATCAGCCGGTTCATAGCTCAGTCTACAGTCATTTGTGAACCCATCTTTAAAATACTAAAGAAAGACGCTGATACTAGATGGACCGACGATTGTCAGAAAGCCTTTGACAGAATTAAGGAATACCTGTCAACACCGACAGTCTTGGTTCCTCCCGAGCCAGGAAGACCTCTATTACTTTACCTTGCGGTATTTGATGGAGCATTCGGTTGTGTCCTAGGACAACATGATGAAACACGGAGAAAGAAGCAAGCCATCTATTATCTCAGCAAGAAGTTCACCCCGTACGAGTCCCAGTATTCTCTATTAGAGCGCACCTGTTGTGCTCTGACTTGGGTAGCTCAAAAATTAAGGCATTATTTATGTGCCTACACTACCTATCTCATATCCAGGATGGACCCGCTGAAATATATTTTCCAGAAGCCCATGCCCACTAGCAAGCTCGCCAAGTGGAAAATCTTGTTGAGTGAATTCGACATTGTTTACGTGACTTAGAAAGCAATCAAGGGTCAAGTCATAGCATATCACCTCGCCGAAATCCTATTGGTGGAGAATACGAACCCCTGAAAATATATTTTCTTGATGAAGAGGTGTCCTTTGAAGGAGAGGGTATTGCGAAATCCTGCGATGGTTAGAGGTTATTTTTTGACGGAGCCGCAAATTTCAAAGGAGTTGGCATAGGAGCAGTCCTGGTATCAGAAACCGGCCAGCATTAACCGGTATCCGCCAAGCTCAGGTTCCCTTGCACAAACAATATGGCTGAATATGAAGCTTGCATCCTAGGACTCAAGATGGCCATTGACATGAACATTAAAGAATTACTAGTGATCGGGGACTCAGAACTGCTCATACATCAAGTTCGAGAAGAATGGGCCACCAAAAACTCCAAGATACTCCCCTGTTTGCATCACATACATGAGTTAAGGAAAAGATTCACAAAGACGAAATTCCAACATGTCCAACAGGGTCCAGAATGAGTTCGCTGATGCATTAGCTACTTTATCATCCATGATCCAGCATCCAGATACGAATTACATTGACCCCATCCCAGTAAGGATCTATGATCAGCCAACTTATTGTGCTCACGTTGAGGAAGAAGCGGATGGAAAGCCATGGTTCCACGACATCAAAAGGTATTTGACCACAAGGGAATATCCTGAACTTGCCAACTCTACTCAAAAGCGCACACTTCGGAGATTATCCAACAATTTCTTTCACAGTGGAGGAATCCTGTATAGGAGAACTCTCGATTTGGGTTTGTTAAGGTTTGTCGAAGCAAAAGAAGCAACCAGACTATTGGACGAAGTGCACGCAGGGACATGCGGGCCACACATGAACGATTTTGTCTTAGCAAAGAAGATACTCCGAGTAGGTTATTTTTGGATGACTATTGAAACAGACTGTATTCAGTACGTTCGCAAGTGCCACCGCTGTCAGATACATGCAGACATGGTAAAGGTGCCTCCAAATGAGATTACTGCAACTAGATCACCGTGGCTATTTGTCGCCTGGGGAATGGATGTTATCGGACCTATTGAGCCTACCACATCAAATGGGCACCGGTTTATCCTGGTGGCAATTGATTATTTCACCAAATGGGTTGAAGCAGTATCATACAAGGCAGTAACTAAGAAGGTTGTGGTAGATTTCATCCGTGACCGTATTGTTTGCCGGTTCGGGGTTCCAGAATCAATCATCACTGATAATGGTTCAAACCTCAACAATGATCTGATGAAAGCAATGTGTGAGGCATTCAAAATCAAACACAAGAACTCTACAGCCTACAGGCCTCAGATGAATAGAGCTTTAGAAGCAGCCAACAAGAATATCAAGAAGATATTAAGGAAGATGGTCGAAAGTCACAAACAATGGCATGAGAAGTTAGCATTTGCTTTGCTGGGATACTGCACCACGGTCCGTACATCAATCGGGGCAACTCCCTACATGCTAGTTTATGGTGCAGAGGCGGTCATTCTCGTCGAGGTAGAGATTCCTTCCCTAAGGATCATACAAGAAGCAGAGTTGGACGACGCAAAATGGGTAAAAGGCCGCTACAAGAAGTTAGCCCTTATAGATGGAAAAAGACTGAATGCAGTTTGCCACGATCAGTTGTATCAGAACAGAATGTCTAGAGCCTTCAACAAAAGAGTTAAGCCAAGGAAGTTTACACCGGGGCAGCTGGTGTTGAAGAAAA
Source organism: Nicotiana glauca (assembly GCA_026770625.1). Taxonomy (NCBI): domain Eukaryota; kingdom Viridiplantae; phylum Streptophyta; class Magnoliopsida; order Solanales; family Solanaceae; genus Nicotiana; species Nicotiana glauca. The sequence continues at coordinate 321,776 of MU705786.1, read as the reverse complement.
TATTCCCACATCAAGATGAAGCCAAGGGGAAATTCTCTCCCAACTAGCAAGGTCCGTACATGGTTCACCGGTTTCTAACTGGAGGAGCCCTTATTCTTGCAGAAATGGACGGAGAAGTCTGGCCGAAGCCAATCAACTCAGATGCAGTGAAACGATACTATGTGTAACCATCTATGATTTCTTTATGATGTAATTTGAACTATGCCTGACATGATTCCCGTTTAAGAGGGGATACGTAGGCAGCCCTATGGGTTCGGTCACAATTTAATAAAAATCTCATTTCCCTCTATTATTGGAACTCGGGCAGAATTTTGAGGAGGACCCTCAAAATTCTGAAGCTAGTCTTCAGCCACTCATCGCCAGGGATGTCACCTCAGTAAACTGGGGCAGAATTTTGAGGAGGACCCTCAAAATTCTGAAGCTAGTCTTCAGCCACTCATCGCCAGGGATGTCACCTCAGTAAACTGGGGCAGAATTTTGAAGAGGACCCTTAAAATTCTGAAGTTGATTCTTCAGCCATTCAGCGCAGCTGTCAGAAGTGCCAGCCTAGTAAACTGGGGCAGAATTTTGAGGAGGACCCTCAAAATTCCAGAGCAAGAGAGGTTGCAATGTTTTGAACCACGTCGCAGTCGTTGGTTCATTTAAACAAAACTATTTTCTACTTACGTTATATTTGTTAAATCATGCATAACTATGATAACTGCTGTTTAGCAACGCTACCCCAATGATACGCAATGTCGGAGGCCACGAGAAAATGAATTAACCTTTTCCCCGTTAAAAAACTCACGATTTTTCTTCGGATGCAGGCACCCAAGTCACAAATTTACTAGTCATGTTACGCAATCACATTAAACCGTCGCACCTATTCGCATTTGCTACCCGCGCGCAATATTCCCCAGCAGCCGCAACATCACAATCAGTTACCAGCAATTATCTAAGAATCTTTACTACCGTTTGCATTTCCTGCATTGCATAAGGCTACTTTTTTATCTTCCGAGACTAAGCGTTGTCTCCATATGCATTATCTTCATTGCATAAGGGTACCTTTCTGCCTTCCAAGACTAAGCGTTGTCTCCATCTGCATTATTTGCATTATCTGTATTGCATAAGGCTACCTTCCTGCATTCCGAGACTGAGCGTTGTCTCCATCTGCATTATCTGCATTGCATAAGGCTACCTTCCTACCTTCCGAGACTAAGCGTTGTCTCCATTTAGCATCATCTGCATAAGGCTACCTTCTTGCCTTCCGAGACTAAGCATTATCTCCATCTGCATTATCTGCATTGCATAAGGCTATCTTTCTGCCTTCCGAGACTAAGCGTTATCTCCATCCTGCATTATCTGCATAAGGCTACCCTTTCTCCCTTCCAAGGTTAAGTTCTACCTCCACTTGCATGGCTGAAATACCACCACTTTATCTTTCTTGCATGGCTGAAATACCACCATTTTCATTTACATCTTGCAAATCGGCTGAAATATCGCCATTTTACTTATCATATCGGCTGGAATACCACCGCACTGCATTTAAATTTTTCTATCAGCTGAAATATCGCCATCATATCGGCTGGAATATCGCCGCATTGCATTTAAATTTTTCTATCAGCTGAAATATCGCCATTTTACTTATCATATCGGCTGGAATATTGTCGCACTACATTTAAGTTTTTCTATCGGCTGAAATATCGCCATTTTACTTATCATATCGACTGGAATATCACCGCACTGCATATAAATTTTTCTGTCGGCTGAAATATCGCCATTTACGCTTTCGTGTCGGCTGAAATACTACCAAATCTTACATTTCATGGGCTGAAATATCGCCAAACTATTATTTAAATTTTTCTGTCGGCTGAAATATCGCCATTTACGCTTTCGTGTCGGCTGAAATACTACCAAATCTTACATTTCATGGGCTGAAATATCGCCAAACTATCCAAAGGCGTCATCATTCAAAGGCACCATCTTCATAGCCCGAGAACACCATGCCATGGCCTAAAGATCCTACTTTATATCTTGCCCATCATTATTCAAAGGCATCATGGTTCGTAGGCACCATTATCATAGCCCGAGAACATCATTTCATAGCCTGCGAATCCTTCAATTTTGTACTTCATGGCCCAGGACATCATGATCTGAGGACGTCATCCTAACCGTCCAAAGACAACATTCATGGTCCGATGGGAACTTGCATCATGTTTAAGTTTATGCACAATATACACCTGTATTGCTCACTTGCAGGTACACCGGCTAGCAATGGCCATCTCAGCAAGAGCGACTCCGTTCCGGTTCTCGCAACCGATCAACTTCAAAATGCCTCTTGTTTTCGAGCGTCACGTCCGTCCTTTCAAACCTCCGTCGGCATGTTCCGTCAACGGTTCCTGAACTTCATACGGATTGATTCCTATAAAACAAGGGATATGTAGGCAGCTCAGAAACTAGAGCTCGGTCAAATTCTTTACAAAACGCCGCTTCCGATCAAAATTGGTCATCATATCTTTACCCGACAACTCTTTCATCCTTCCCGAGTAAAGAGGGGCAGCTGTTGATACCCAATTTTTCCCAATGTATTTTATACACCCAAATGTTCTCAAAATAGTATATTCATGCATATATAAGCATTCCCAAGAGTTTTGGTATTTTTTCCTTATTTTTTAAAGTTCTTAGAATCAATTTGTTGTCTATTTTAATAGTTCAAAATTTAATAATTATTTCCAGATTATCATTATTGGTGAATAATTTATTTTATTCTTATATTTACACCAAAATATAATTAAGGTAATTTTTGTAGATTTTTACAAAATTGCTCGTTATTTTTAAAAGCTAATTGCATATAAATGCAATTATAGCCTATTCTACGATTGATAGTGTTTTATAATTGTAAAATTAGTTCTAATATCTTTTAATTAATACATATGTATTATTATTTGGTTCAACATCTTCAATTTTTCTTTAAAATTATTTTTACTATTTTTTATAAAATAACAGGGGGAAAACTGGTTATTTCAATTTTGGCCACATTTCATTTCAATTACAGCCTCAATTTCATTTTTATCTTAAACCTAATTGACCCCAAATCAGGCCCCAACTCGACGACCCAATTCAATTTTTTACCCGACCCCTGACCCAATTAACAAACTCGTCCGTTTGTATTTTTAAATCCTGGTCGTTGAGCATTTTGATCAACGACCCTCATTCGTTCTTTCCTTTTTAATTCTACATGACCTAACCCTAACCCTCATTTCCCCTTCGACCGCCGCCTTCAAACCCTCCCCTTCTCTCAAATTCTCTCAAGCCCTCGAAACCCAAATCATCTCCCTCGTCTTCTCCGATCAATCTCACCGGAGTCCATGGCTTCTCAGGCCATGGACAGCCTGTGCTCACCAGCTTTAACCTCCAGGCCTTGGTTGTTCAAGGTTTTGAGGTCTGACCTCAACGATGCCTATTCAGATCCTCCGCCGATCTGTGCTCCTATAGCTTCTCCGGCTCCGTTCCGACGTGTTCGAGCCTCAAGAGCTTAGATATGGATCAGATTTACTCCAGGCCAGATCCTTTCCAAGCCTTCTCATTGCTAGGGTTTCTGAGAAACCCTAAAAGCTTGTTCAAGGTTCCTTCTTCCTTTATTTTCTTAGATCTATGATAGATCTATGTTATACTCGAGGTTTTAAAGATTTTCCCTAATTTTCTTTCCAAAACTAGTCTGTTTCAAGTTAGGTTTTTTCAAAATCTTAAACAATTTTTGTTTCTTCTTTTTCTTCTTTCTTTGTGTGAATCTGCCTATTTATGCCATGTTTTATGAGTTTTCGCTTATGTCTTGTATCCTTTCCTCTCATGTCTTCTCCTATTTGCCGTTATTGCGCATGTACTTCTATTTGTGCTATGTTATTTCTTCTACTGGTTTCTACATCATGTTTTTACATGTCTATTTTATGTGTTCCTTTACTATTTTCTTACTGAGTCTTGTTTGCCTTTACCGGACCTGTGTTTGAGTTCTAAACCTATTTCATCTACTGTTCCTAAGTTCTATGTCACCTCTTTTCTCTCCTGAACTTGCTTGAGTTCTGAGCTTTTCTTAAACCTGTTCTTTATGATTTTTCACTATGTTGCTTCGAACTTTCTATTGTATCTGTATGCTCTGAAAGAGACCTTGAGTCTGTTTCAATGATTTGCCTTCTCCTTTCTGTACCCTACTCGAATTGAAACCCTAGGGTTTGGGATTTTTGCGAGTTTTGGGTTCTGTGTTAGGACTAGGGTTCTATTTAGCACCATGGGCTCTCTCAAACTCATGTTAAGTCTATAGACTGAGCTGGAACTTTCCTTTGCTTATGATTATGAAACTGTCTATGCCAATTTTTTCTTTCTTGTTTGACACTTGTGTGCTTATACATGAGGGTTTTTCTTTCAAAAAGGGTTCTGCCAACTTGTAATTTATTCGAATTTCCTTTTAATAAGGCTCGATTGATTTGTTACTGATTTTTCCAATTGAACTTTTCCTCACCCTTTTTTTGACTAAGTTCATTTGAACAAAGCTTTCAATTTACTGGCTGTTTGATTGATCTACTTGCCTTATTTCTCACAAATCATGTACCATAGGATTCTTTCCTTAAATAAACTCTGTGTATTTACCTGTGTTATGATACTTTAGAAAGATTTTTGATTGTTTCTCTTTCCTTAATTATCCCATGCCCGTTTGAAATCATATCCCTTAACCGAAAGAAAATCCTATGTGATTGATTGAAAACTATTTTCTTACCTCTTTTCTTACTTGTCTTCTGCACTATAAAAAAGGGACTACTCTTTCTGCTCTTGGAAGAGGGGGAGAATTCAAAAAAAAAAAAAAAAAGACAGACAAACTCTCAATTCACCACTTTCTCTGCATTACTTCTGCATTAAAAAAAAATACAACTTTTCTGCACTCTTTGACAATCAAAATTGCTTTTCTCACTTATAGTATTGAGCACCCTGCTCCTCTTCTCCTTTTATTTTATGAAACATTCTCAAGTTCTCTTTGAACTCTCAAGTATTTGCTGAAGACTTGAGTTTGCTCCTACTGATCTCTTGCTGTCTGCGGTACTCTATTGTTCTGCTATTCTAGTACTTTGCATCTTGTATGTCATTCTTAGTTAAATAATGCCCTTCACCATGTGTTTATTTTCTAGCTCGTTACGCTTCCTTTCACCATGTGGCTGTTTCTAGACTGTTATGCTTTCCTTCATCATGTTTCTGCAACTCTGTGTTCTCTTTTCTCATATGAACCCCTTCCCTTTTACCCCTCTGTATGAGACTATAGTTCCAGTCATAGCAGCATCATATTATTGATGCCCATGACTTTGAACTAAGTTCTTTTGAACCTTTACTCAAACCAATTCCCACTCCCCTTTCCCCTTTATTTTCTGAGCCTTGACTCAAGACTGGTGGTCTCCTAATCGCCTTTCAGACTTAGGTTTGACCTCTAAGGTCTGCTCTTAATTTGTTTGGACCAAGCAACTGGTCAGGGGTGTGTCAGTCTACACCCATGGCTGGGAATGACTTCCATTTGCTATGGTTCCCTAATCCCTCTCTCACTTTGCACTTATTCCTAGTTCTAAGTTCTGCTCCTCTTCGGTAAGCCATGCTTTGGGACCATGGAGCTTCAACTGAAATTGGATGCCTAAGGGCTGGCTATTCCACACTGCACTATTATGTTCTAATTGTTATCCAGAGTGTAAGAACTGCCTGGAAGCCTTGAGGCTCCTTGGAACTCTGAAACACTTGGGATAATAGAGGGCTTTGGAAATCTGGATCCCAGAATTGGTTAAACGCATGTTGTTGGACATCAAGATTGAATTAGGCTGCTTGGACCCAGCTGTTAGCTTTGATGTATCTTTAATTTCAGTTCGATTTGTACCTAATCTTTGTATGAAATTGGGGGGATATAGTAAAAAAGGGTGTGGGAGGGGCTTACTTTCTTGCATCAATAAAAGGGTAGATATCATGTCTTTAGGACTTTAATTTCCTTACTAGACATCCTGCCTATAGGTCTGTTTAACGTTTTAATTCAGTCACCTAGATGCCATGCCTATAGGGTTTAATGTTTAATTACGCTGCAAGTCATCTAGAAATTATTCCTATAGGGTTTAACGTTTAATCATATTGCAAGTCATTAGAAATCCTGCCTATAGGACTTAATATTCATGTAATCAGTTGCATATAGAAACCATGCCTATAGGAAGTGCATATGCGTTAGGCAAACCGTAGGGTAATCAAACAATCACTCTTTCATCAGTTCAACAACATGTTTTAAAATCAAATATAGATATCATGCCCATAGGAATTCATCTCAAACTCGCCTGATTCGTTTTAAGCAATAACGTTCTGTCAACCGGTCTTTAACGTTTTAATGTCATGTTTTCAATAAAATTCTCATAAACCAGTATTTTTTTACTCCTCAAATCTGCATCCTTCTTCAGAAACAGTTCTTTTAAATCTTCTGCCTAAATGTTTTACTCGGTCCCTAAAACTATCTTTCGAAAACAGTCTTGCAACTCGTCTTTCCCTTAAAATATTCTCACTTTCTGGGACTCTTTCACAACTCTCCTGTGTTTTACTCAAACAGTCTTTATTTTCTCCTTTAACTCTTCTGCATTAGTCCATTCATTTCTTTTCTGAAATCAGTACTTTCTGAATCACTCCCTTAAAATACCTTAAGTTCTGACAAGTGGATCCAAGTTGCCTAATGCAGGCTTCCTGTCTAAACATATGTATTGAACCAATCTGCCCATTGCTTAATTTTTAGAAGACCAAACCAGTATGTGTAAAGGCTTGCCAAACTATATGTTATCTGATTTATGGGGTTTATGTGAGCCTTTCCTGTTTGTTTATTCATTCTCCCTACTTGTTACTTGCTTTTTTTGAATGTCGATTAGAATTTTTTTCCTTTAAACTCCATAAAGGCCCCATCCCTTTCTTCCCCTTTTAGGATTAGAAGTCCTAATACCCCGGGACTGATAGTTTGGGACGGGTAGTAGCATGCAATAGGCAAACTATACTATTCCGCGCTCCAATACCTTAAC
>MU705786.1:303305-314701 GCA_026770625.1 Nicotiana glauca | reverse complement strand
TCCAAATTTCAGCACTTCTAAATCCTTTTCACATTCTTATTTGTAACCGTTTCCCATGTTTGCAATGCTTGTTTGTTTATTTGTTTGCTTGCATTTAAAGTCACGATTGTAGAATGGCTGGGAACCACATTAGTGGATCTTGAGAGGTGCCTAACACCTTCCCCTCGAGATAATTTCAAGCCCTTACCCGAACTCTAGTTTTCTATATTTATTTCTTTTAAAGTGTCCTAATGCACTATAATCATTAGGTGGCGACTCTCCAAATTCTCAAAATCCAATTCCTACAGTGGGAAAAGAGTTGTCCTCCCAAATGTCGTGAACCCTATTTCGCTCTTTAGGAAAAAGGGGGCATCGACAACTATCGCCGGTAGGCCAAAAACTCAACGCGCAGGTAACACTCACATTGTCATTGATGCAGCTAACGATGCACTCACGACCATCTTGAAGAAAATGGAATATATGGAAAACGAGAACAAAACACTCCGCAATCTCCTTCAAAAATAGTGTACGCATTGGAAAAGCTCGGTACAAAGGTGCAGTGGCCGGAAAAGATGAAATCAGATTCGAGCACCCGAAGATCAAATGTTCTGTGTGAATTCCACTAGGAAAGGGGACACAAAACCGAAGACTGCATTGGTCTGCGACAAGAAGTGGTAAGAATGCTAAACCAGGGACCTTTGAAAGGACTGCTAAGTGATCGATCACGGATCAACTTCGCTCGTGAACACGATCAACCTCAAAGACCTCTAAAACCACCTTCGCCAACCTATATCATACAAATGATCATTGGCGGAAGCGATGATACGATAATGAACCATGTGAAATTTACCACCACACACAAACTGAAGCGGACAGTCACCGATGAATGGTATAATGACCTCGAAGATAGTATCATCTTCGATAAGTCGGATACCAATGGTTTGTCTTTCCCTCACTATGATGCTTTGGTTATAACTTTACATAGTGTAGATACCGATGTAAAAAGAATAATGGTGGATGACGGAAGCGGAGTGTGTTTTAGTCACCCATGGGTCCTCACCCTGGAAACAACGTTCCACGTCATGAACTAGGAAACAACTTACAACGCTATCATAGGGCATCCATGGATACATTCCGTGCGAGCTGTTCCGCCAAGTTTCTACCAAGTAATCAAATTTCCTACCCCATGGGGGATATTAACCATCCGAGGCGAGCATCATACCACCCAAGAATGCTATCAAATCGCCGAAGATTGCACACACACCTAACAACTAAAGGGGGCAAGTGCGGAAGCATAACAATCAGCCATATCGGGAACCAAACCCGATATACAGATAGAGGCCATCAAAGATCCAAATGTCGTAGAAGCTTGCAAGGCAACCATAGAAGATCTCAACCCCGTTCAGTAAGACAGTACCGACAATACAAAAAAAGCTTATATCGGACATAACCTCTCAGAGCCAGGTAAATTTCATGAGTTCTTAACTAACAGTGCCAATTTATTTGCCTTTTCCCACTCAGGTATGCCAGGAATCCCGAAGGATATCGCCATACACAAGCTGAATATCGATCCATTTTACCCGCTAGTGCGGTAAATGAGGAGGAAGTTCAACGCCACAATTAACGATGCAGTCAGCAAAGAAGTTGATAAGTTGCTCACTAACGGTCTATCCGAGAATCAAAGTATCCTCAGTGGGTCGCCAATGTGGTCATGGTAAAAAAGAAGAACGGGAAGTGGCGGATGTGCGTTGATTTCACCGACCTAAACAAATCATGCACAAAGGAATCCTTTTCTTTGCCACATATCGACCAACTCATCAATGCAACGGCAGGGCATGCACTATTGAGCTTCTTGGACGCCTATTCTGGGTACAACCAAATTCTAATGGCAGAAGAAGACCAAGAAAAAACCACATTCATCACTCACCAAGGAACATACTACTACAGAGTTATGTCGTTCGGACTCAAGAACGCGGGGGCAACGTATCAAAGGATAGTCACCAAAATGTTCAGAGAACAACTAGGAAAGAATATGGAGGTCTACATAGACGATATGTTGGTGAAGTCAAAAAGGAAGGAGGAACATATTGGTCATCTGAAGGAATCCTTTTAAATATCGAGACGATACGGGATGAAACTGAATCCCAAAAATGTGCCTTTGGCGTAACCTCAGGAAAATTCCTTGGCTTCTTGGTGTCGCAAAGGGGTATCGAGGTCAACCCGGATCAGATCAAGGCCATCGAAGGAATACCGGAGACATTAACCAGCAAAAAATAGGTATAAAAATTGACAGGGAGAATAGTCGCCCTGTCGAGGTTCATCTCACGGTCGTTGGACATATGCCATAAGTTCTTCAATGTACTAAGGAAAGACCACATGCTATAGTGGACTTGAGAATATGTTGACGCCTTAAGAAAACTGAAAGTGTACTTGTCCTCTCTGCCACTCCTCATTAAGGCAGATCCGGGTGAATACCTCCTAGCGTACCTAACAGTCTCTGAAGTCACGATAAGTGCAGTCCTGGTACGCGAAAATAAAGGTACGCCATCTCTAATTTATTATATCAGCAAAACCTTAGTTGATGCCGAAACGACGTACCCCCACCTTGAGAAATTAGCTCTGGCATTAGTCGTAGCTTCACGAAAGCTCAGACCATATTTTCAATGTCACCCCATAAAAGTGGTGACAACCTTCCCCCTCAGGGGCATCCGACATAAACCCGAACTATCGGGTAGGTTGGCCAAATATGTCATAGAATTAAGTGAGCACGACATAACATATCAACAATGAATCGCTATAAAGTCGCAAGTGCTCATCAATTTCAGTGCAGAAATATTGCCTGAAGTAGAGCAGGAAGAGCTTCGCGCTTCCACACATTCGGACATATGGGTCCTCTACACCGACAATGCATCTAATGCATCAGGATCGGGACTGGGACTCGTCCTCGAATTCCCTATGGTCGAAGTAATTCGCCAGTCAATACGCTGCCACGAAATGACTAACAACGAGGCCGAGTATAAAGCTGTGATTGCAGGATTAAAATTAGACCTCAAATATGGCACTCGATGGCTCGTCCTTCATTGCGACTCTCAACTCGTGGTGAACTAAGTCATTAGGACTTTCCAAATCAAAGAACAAAGACGAAAAAGATACCAGTTATAAATTCACAAACTGCTACCAGAATTTGACTAATGCCGCCTCGACCAGATACCTAGGGCGCAGGATATCGAAGCGGACGGTCTCACCAAGCTAGCAGCAGCCACCAGAAATATAAACAAGGAAAACATGGTCACCCTCCTCCATTCCTCATTAAACCAAGTCAAGGTACATTCTATAAACTTAACTTGGGACTGGCGCAACAGTATCGTAACATATTTGCAAGAAGGGACACTCCCACAAGATCGGAAAGAAGCCAAAAAACTTCAAATACAACCGGCCAGATACATCCTCGTAAACTATTATCTTTACAAAAGAACGTTCTGCATCCCCCTAGCCAAATGTCTTGGGCCAAATTAGACAAGGCGAGTACTAGAAGAAGTACACGAGGGGCACTGCGGTGCCCATACAAGAAACCGTGCCCTCGTCAGATGCCTCATCCGCACAGGATACTACTGGCCTACCATGAATAAAGAAGCCGCAGATTACGCTAGGAAGTGTGAACAGTGCCAAAAATATGCCCCTATGATACACCAAACAGGAGAACTCCTGCATTCCTTCACTTCGCCATGGCCATTCATAGAGTGGGGTATGGATATTGTCGGACCCCTCCCAGTAGGACGAGGTAAAGTACGCTTCCTTTTGGTTTTAACTAACTATTTTTTTAAATGGGTGGAAGCAGGTGCATAAACTCAAATATGTGAGCAAGAAGTTATCGCGTTCTTATGGAAAAATATAATATGCCGCTTCGGCATTCCCAAAGAAATCAGTTATGACAACAGAACCTAGTTCGTTGGAAAGAAAACAAGCGAGTTTTTTTGAGAAATGGCATATCAAGCGAATACTCTCCACACCCAACCACCCCGATGGCAATGGCCAAGCCGAATCATCCAACAAAAAGACTTTGAATAAATTGAAAAAGAAGCTCGAGGACGCCAAAGGTCTATGGCCTGAACTACTGCCAATAGTACTATGGGCATATCGCACCACGCCAAAATCTAGCACAAGCGAGATATATTTATTAGCCTACGGGACTGATGCGGTCATACCCATCAAAGTCGAAGAACCCAAACTAAGATACTCCAACGAGAGCAGACCAAGTAGCGACAAAAGCAAGTTACAAGACCTGGATATAGTCGAAGAGCGAAGACATATGGCTCACGTGAGAATGGTAGCCCAAAAGCAACAAGAAGAAAGGTACTATAATAAGTAGGCCAAGATACGACCACTCAAGGTCAGAGACTACGTCCTCAAAGCTAAAACTCAAGTTGTGAAAGACCCCAATAAGGGAAAACTAGGAACAAACTGGGACGAACCACACAAAATCACGGCCACAGCAAACAAAGGAGCATTCCAGTTAGAGAAATGGAAGGAAAGCTACTCCAAAATAATTGGAACGTCGCCCATCTCAAATATTTCCACTTATGAAAAGAGGCACCGCCTAAGTCGTACTCTTTTTCCCTCATCCGAGTTTTGTCCCAATCGAGTTTTTTTGGTAAGGTTTTTAATAAAGTGGCAAGGGAGATGCCTCGAGGTCGGAAGTATTGGTCATTACCCTACCCGTCGATGTGATCTCCAGGCCAAGTAATGAAGGGACTAGGTATAGATAGCGATTGTATTCACTGTATTCACAAAGTCGACATGTACTTGCTACAGGAACATAATCAAATCTCCAATGTACGAATGAAAATCGCAATGGATAAGGCCATCAACAAAAGCATGAGTTCGCCTTACAATCAAATCTCCAATGAACGAATGAAAATCCCAACGGCTAAGGCCATCGACGAAAAACGAGTTCAACTTCACTCGAACTACGACAGGATACTACTTCGGCGCAAAATCAAAATTAACATCCGAATATCTAAGGCCATCGATGAAAAATGAGTTCGACTTCACTCGAACTACGACGGGATACTACTTCGATTCCAGATCAAAAGTAACATCCCAATGGCTAAGGTCATCGACGAAAAATAAGTTTGACTTCACTCGAACTACGACATGATACTACTTCGATGCTAGATCGAAAGTAACATCCTAATGGCTAAGGCCATCAACGAAAAATGAGTTCGACTTCACTCGAACTATGATGGGAGACTACTTCGACGCCAGATCGATAGTAACATCCCAATGGCTAAGGCCATAAAAAAATGAGTTCGACTTCACTCGAACGATGATGGGATGCTACTTCGATGCCAGATCGAAAGAAACATCCCAATAGCTAAGGCCATCAATAAAAAACGAGTTCGAATTCACTCGAAATACGACGGGATACTACTTCGACGCCAGATCAAAAGTAATATCCCATTGGCTAAGGCCATCGACGAAAAATGAGTTCGACTTCACTCGAACTACGATGGGATACTACTTCTACGCCAGATCAAAAGTAACATCCCAATGGCTAAGGCCATCGACGAAAAATGCGTTTGACTTTACTCGAATTACGACGGGATCCTACTTCGATGCTAGTTCAAAAGTAACATCCCAATGGCTAAGGCCATCGACGAAAGTATGAGTTTGACCTGACCCGAAGCAAAATCGGCCTAATAGTTCGACAAGTACTCGGGATACCATAAATATTATAAAGATCACCACCAAATCGACAAAATGATTTCTTCATTACATCAAAATATCACTAACACATATCTTTACAACAGGCTCAAGCATGTCCTTACAAAAATCCTGAAACAAAAAGTAAATACAAACCAAAAATTACACATCATCCCCTATTGGATACACATCTTTATACCAAGAGTAGGAGGCAAGGCGATTTGCATCATCATAGGTGATTTCATCCCCATTAGGCGTATGGGGGTCATACCCACATGCATCACGAGCCGCACGAGCTTCGACACGCACGCCCTGAAGTTTCGCTTCAGACGCCCTCCCTTCAGCATAAAGAGTCTTATACACATCAAGTCGGGCCTCTACATCAACCCACAACTCATATAAATGACGAGACACGATCGGATAGGCCGAGGCACGAGAAGTAGAAGGTTGTGGGCATCGACTCGCATGCTCCGTTCTCAGTGAGGCCACTTGCTCGGTCAACACAGACAGCTCCGCCTCTAACTCCTTTACACGCCCCTTAAGCCTTGCCACCTTGAGTGTGGATGCCTCTTTGTCCTTAGCCCGCTTTGACCTACAGGTACAATGGGAATCTTCCAAAACCGCAACTTCAGAAATAGTGGTCGCCAATCTATCAAAACTCACATTCAGCTCACCCTTAAGCTTGTCAATCTTTGCTGACTTCATACCCAACTCGACAATCAAACTGGCCACCTTTGCCTGCATGTCAGCGTTCTCAGCCATCACACCTATACTTAACTCAAGCTCGTCCTCCTTCATCTTATGAGACATCTCGAGTTCGCTATTATGGGAGACGACTTTCATATGATCTTTGTCTCGCTCTCTCAACTCCTTGTCCTTGCACGTCAGTTGTTCTTCCCTCTATTTAAGCCCTTCACGAAATAATTGGAAGTCCGGGTCCTGAGTGTAGATGTCGGCCATCGTACGGTGCTTGGTGTAGTACTGTTGATATTTGGAAGACATCTTCCTATAGATGGCCGTTCTTTTTCTTTCCCTACGCTCACACTCAGTCTCCATGATGAGAGTTTGCCACAATGACCAAAAGTTAAAAGTGAAGATAGGCAAAAAATAACGACAAAAACCCAACAACAAAAGAGAAAAGAAAACTCTACACGCAAAGCCATGCCAGCAATGCTCCGAGACAACTCCACATCGCTCATCGTCCTGAGCACCTTGTTTTTGTGCGCAACACATAAAGGAGCTAAGGCAGAAGCCACTTACTCATAGTTCGACAACAATTTATAATCCCTGGGGATAACTATATGCCGGTTAGAACCCTCCATCCTGACCTCTACATAAGTGCGGCGTTCTATAAACTTATGAGCGTTCATTGGATCGACATCCGAACCCGAGCCGTTTCCCTTAGTACGTGGGACCCCTCTAATATTGTACGGCGTGCCACCCTCAACAGAGTGCACAGAACCACCTCCTGGGTAAACCCCTTCTGTTTGGGGCGACCTCTCCGCCAAGATGGCGCCGAACATAAATGTGGGCACAGGTGCCGTCTGAGACGCACCCAATCTACTTCTACCAGTATCCACGACCATCTCCTTTCCAAGCTCCACTCTTCTCGTCTTTCTCAGTAACGACTCGTTCCCCGTTAGAGGATTCGTCCAAGAGGTGAGGGGTCGGTAAAGAAGAGGCCTCTTCCCTCACTACAAAGTCCCAAAAAGGACCTTCCATTTGAAGCGGCTGAGTACAACCCCCTCAAACGGATTCATCCGAGGCAAATTTCATTCCCCAGCTGTGACATCCTGTCGGAATGTAGGGACTGGGGCCCTCTGCCTAGAAACTCCTTGACCTATCATCACGAAGAGTTGTATCAATAGTTAAAGGTGTATAAAAAACAAAGTGATGTAGGGTAAGAAACTTACCAGATAAAACTTTCAGGTGATAACGTTTCATGAAGGCGGGCTAATCTCAGGTCTCCGCTGCATGAGGTAACAGACGAGCTACCTAATCCCTTATGCCTATAATAGGGTGGGGTGGGCGCCCCATAGCTGTAAACAAGAAACAAACAAACTCTATAAGGAATGAAGAGGAAAAGGAAGAATAAAACAAGTGGCGACACTTACGATTCTTGTTCCATCGCTCTAGGAACCTAGCGGGATCGGAGACAACGGGTTCGGTTCTGACAAAGAAGTACTTGTGCCAAAACTTGTGACTTGCTCGGTCGTTAGTGCCCATTACCAGCCCCTTTGTTCCACGATGCCTCAAATGCACCATAGTGCCCATATGAAAGTTGGGTAAGAATATGTGCAAGAGGTGATGGACAGTAACCTCACACCCCGCCAACTTCACATACTTTGTACACAACAGAAGTACCTTAAGTGTGTATTGTGAAAGTTATACCGGGCAAATTTATAGAATCTGCAGAACTCTTCTGCTAACGGAGGGAGGGGGAAAGAATAACCGATCACGAAGGGGTACTCATAAAACGCATAGTACCTAGGTCTATGGACTTCCACGAAGTCCTTTACCGCTAGAACCATATCAACATGGGTGGGTACGGAGAGCATCAATATAAGCTTGGTCCATTTCAGAGAACACGGGGGTAGGAGTAGAGAGAGGATCTTTGAGGAAGTCTCTTCAAGACGTGGGGTGTCTCGGCAACAATTCCTCCACGGTGGGAAAGCTGCCCCCTCTTCCACCATTATGTCCTCCCGCTAGAGGGGAATGCCACAGCCAACGGGGCGACCTCAGAATCCCCCTCGTGAGATCGATGTGTTCTAGGCATTACTTTGAGGGAAAAGGTGTTAAAATAGCAGAGAAAGTTGTGGATGAAGAATGGGAAAAGAAGCAACAGAAAATTGTAAGAACAAACACGGGAAGGATGAGGAAGGATAACCGAAAGTGAAATGGCCAAGAGTTTTTGAAAAAACAAACCCTCCACCTATTTATAGGATTGGGTGGCAATAGAATCGAAGCGAAAGGCTGCAGAGGAGCACCGGAATCGAAGCGACAAGCCATCAACCCCTGTCTCGAAAATAAGCATAATGATGACGCATGTGGATATGATGTCATTTCCTGATAAAACACTTTATCCGGTGTCTTGTTGAGCACGCTGACCTCCCATTATTGGCCAAGCCGTAACGCTTTGAAAGGCCAAATTTCTCTATAAGAGCATGTCACGACCCAAACCCACACTGGTCATGATGGCTCCTCTCGTGAAGACAAGGCCATCCCACTAACCCAATTCACTTCCTTTTAAAATTATTAAAACATAATGAGTAGATTGATACAGCTTAACAACAATAATAATCAGGACTACAACCCCACACAATCCGACCGGGGTGTCACAAGTCACGAGCATCTAAGAGGTAGGAACACTACTATAGGGCCAATATTATATATACAAAAATAAAATCTGGACATTTAAGATGAAGAGCGGTGCCGCGGACGCTGGCGGTCACCTTGGTCAGCTATATTATCAATACCTTCAATCCACTACTAACCCGCTACCGGGTGAACAATACCTGGAACTGCACGCGAGGTGCAGGGAGTAAAGTGAGTACTTCCAACTCAGTGGTAATAAGAGCGAATAATATCTGAGCGATAAGAAAACACGTATGAGCACTCCAAAATGCTATAAAAGACAGTACAACCCTTTGAGAAAAATCGTAACGCTGCGAAAATCCTTTAGAAAATCTCAAGCTCAGTTAAAAATCTCTTTTGAAAATATCATTTTTCCAATAATTTAAGCAAGTAAATGCAGGACAGGTAGTGCAAGTCAGCACAAAAGTCAACCTCTCGGGCACAAACAAGTATGCATAACTGAGCTCATAACTCGCCCTTCAGGCAATATTCTTGCCTCTGGTCAGCCACTGTTACCTGACCCATTTACATCATACAGTGTCACTGTTACCACTGTCTCAAATTTATCCACTTTGAAAGTGATGAGACAATATCAGAACAACAAATAAATATCTCAAGAAATAACACAACAACAATTAGTGCACAAATGTATGAATGCAATGCAATGCATATGACGGTACACTCTAGTACTCGCTGCGGCGTGCAGCCCGCTCCACTTATTTAACGTCGACGGCGCTCACTGGGGGTGTGTACAGACTCCGGAGGGTCTCCTACAGCCCACAATATCAGCTAGGTGTTGGCATAAAACAGGCTCTCGGCCTCAGTATCAATATATAATAATCGCTATGGCGCGTCGCCCAATCCATATAATATACTACTGCGGCGTGCAGTCCGATCCATGCATGTATTTGTATACACTGCTGCGGCGTGCAGCCCGATCCATATCTCAGTCCAGAACATGCAAATGAGCCACTCGGGCAATGTCAAGTAATAGCTTTTAAAATCAAAATATCAAAAAAATGCAATCTGAGCCTTTAAACTTTAGCAATATGACTGCGCATTTCGAACACAGTGTTTCACTCTGGACTGAAATCATTTAATATGCTAAGTGTCATAAAAACCGCGATAATAACCCCTACAGGGTGCAAATAGCCGGCACTAAGCCCAAAAACATGGCAATCAGCCCAATTCAGGATAACATCTAGCAAGTTTCAGTCAATTACACAGTAAAATCCACAACCGGGACGGACCAAGTCACAATCCCCAACGGTGCTCTACCCCACGCTCATACCTGGCGTGCAAGTCACCACAATACAGTATTATGATGTGCAAATCCGGGGTTTTAAACCCTCAGGATATCATTCACAAGTATTACTCACCTCGAACCGGTATAATTCCTCGCTCGCGATGCCTTTGCCTCTTAAATTGGCCTCCACGCGCGTCGAATCTAACAAAAAACAAAGCGAATACATCACAATATACCAATGGGACAACACCCAATCGAAAAAAATTTTGAAACATAGCAAAAATCTCGAAACTAGCAAAACCCGAGCCCCGGGTCCGCTTCTCAAAAAATTATAAAACTTACATTACCGGATTCCTCGTCTTTTCACGAGTCCATACATACCAAGAACTCCCAAATCTGAGCTCAAATGGCCTATCAAATTCCAATTTGAAATTGTCAAAAACTCAAGCCCTAGTTTTTACCTCTTTTTGGTGAATTTCAACCAATTTCCATGTTAAATCTAACATAATCTCGTGTATTTAGGCTACGGAACTTACCTCCAATCAATACTCCTTGAATCCCTCTTCAAATAGCTCTCCTAATCTCCAAAATCGCTCAACAATGGAGGAAAAATAACATAGGCTCGCGGATGAAATATTAATTAAAACCCTTTTTGCCCATGTCGATTTTCGCTTCTGTGGATCCAATACCGCTTTTGCGGCTTCCACTTATGCGGTCAACGTCCACTTTTGCGGACCTTTCACTTAAGGCAACTATCCGCTTCTGCGGCCACACAACCGCTTCTGCGGTTACCGCTCCTGCGGTCTCTTTCCGCTTTTGCGGACTTTCGCTTAAGAGGCATGACCGCTTCTGCGGTCCAAAACTCGCACCCGCGATACGGCTTTTGCAGTCAAGACTTCCGCTTATGCAGAAACTGCTGAACCCTCACTTTTTCGCACCTGCAGAGCTTCTTCCGCTTCCGTGAAGCCGCATCTGCGATCTACCTTCCGCAGATGCGAAAATACCTGCTGCAACAAAACCAGCAAAACTTCCAACTTCAAATTCTCTCGTTCAACCACCCGAATTCACCCCGAGGCCCCTGGGACCTCAACCAAAAGCACAAACACGATCTATT
>MU705786.1:264614-292906 GCA_026770625.1 Nicotiana glauca | reverse complement strand
TGCAACTCTCGGAATTTCATTCCGACCCTCGGATCAAAATCTCACCTATCAACCGGAATCCGCCAAAATTCAAACTTCGCCAATTCAAGCCTAATTCTACACCAGACCCCCAAATTCAATTCCGATCGCACCCCTAAGTCAAAAATCATCCCCCGAAGCTAACCAAATCGCCGAAATTCACATCCGAGCCCTCTAACTATATAGTAAACCTCCGCTTGACTTTTCCAAAATAAGCTTCCTTCTAAGGGGCTAAGTGCCTCATTTCCAGTTAAAACCAATTAAATTCTATCGGATCAACTCAAATAATGACATTGAAACATAGAGCAACATAATATGGGGGAAACGGGGCGGTAACTCACGTAACAACGGGCCGGGTCGTCACAGAGCGAGTGGTGTCTGCTTATTAAGGACGCACCAAGTTGCAACCTCGACAAGCGGAGGGACTAACTGTATAGGTCCAAATTTGGACAACCACGAACGTTGACGAATAAGACCAACGACGAAATTCTCGTAGCTCGGTGTCTTACGAAGGATAACAGACTAGCAGACAGATATTTTACGACCTTTACAGTAGTGTAGGCCCAATAGGGGTATAGGAATATTCCCCATAATATGTCTTTTAGGGTTCAGAAGGGGGTTGTCCCTTATATGTAGCGGAAAAATAACCTTGTTAAGGGGGATTTTTGGGATTTTGAGAGGCTAAGAACACTTACTATATTACTCTTATACAAAAAATATTTAGTATCTTGAACGTTTAGTGAAAAAAATCGAGGAATATTATCCGCCGCGTATACATCATAGATATCTTTTGTTATGAGATTATTATTCTTAGCTAAGATTTATCATATTATTTTCTTTAATTGATTTATTAAAAAATGTTACAATATCTTTTCAGTCAAACACCTATGAACGTTGATTCGTGTTATCTACTTCGAGGTTTGACAATAAAGTCAAAAGATTTGTAGAGAACTCAGGTAACTAAGACAAACTCAAAGTTTGCTGGAAAAAAAAAAGCAATTTCTTTTGGCAGGTTAAAAAATAAAAAGATAAGAATTTTTAAAATATCATTACACTTATCTTTATTTTACTGGCATAAAGAAACAAACAATATCGACTATAAGTAGTTTTATAAAATTATATATAGTTTATAAAACTAATTTTAAGTTGGTTGGCAGCCGTGGACTTAAAAACCTTGTAAGAACTTAAAAACCGTGGACCAATTTGGTAACTCTTTTAGGTGACAAGAGCAAAAGTTTCTTTTCTGCGTCTACCTTGATTACAAAGAAAAAAAAGGGTAAAAACTTAGTGGATGGTTGGACATTCAATAAAAAGTGAAATATTTTTTCAATTGAAAATGTTATTTGAAATTTAGAGTGGTGTTTTGAGTGAAAATTTTGAAAAACAGTTTTTTAAAGTTTTTCAAATTTTCAAAAACTTTCAAAATGCATTTTCAAGTGAAAATTGAAAATTTTATGAACAAACGCTAATTTCGAAAAAAAGTAAAAATCTTTTGAAAAAAAAGGAAAAATTTCTTATGTCCAACGGGCTCTTAGTCACTTCAATGTTTGTTATTTACGATCAAAATAAATGAGTACACGATACTTTATTTTTACATATACTTTAA
Organism: Nicotiana glauca; assembly: GCA_026770625.1. Classification (NCBI taxonomy): domain Eukaryota; kingdom Viridiplantae; phylum Streptophyta; class Magnoliopsida; order Solanales; family Solanaceae; genus Nicotiana; species Nicotiana glauca. Next base: position 291,282 of record MU705786.1, on the reverse strand, counting down.
TTACTTAACTATAGATAGTATGTATTTTAGTCAAAGGTCTATTTGAAACAATCTTTTTACATTCACAAGGTGGAGTAAGGTCATACACTACCGTTTCCAGACCTCACTTATAGAATAATACTGAATTTCTTGTTCTTTTAATTGATAGTAAGAGATAGAAATGCGGCGAATCGAGAAAGAGCTTATTAGCTTATTTCAAATTCGAGTCTAAGTTAATTATAGTTACTCTGTATTCTCATATCGCATATCAATTAATCACTCAACCATATACGTGACTTAAAGTAAACTCGATACGTTTTCTCCCAAAATAAAACTAGAGATAACTAAGTGAACACTCCAGATATAAGCCCATAATTTTCTTTTCCTTTACAATAATCAGAGCAAAAGGATATTTTCTTTGACCTATCGAAAAGTTGTTGAATATTAGGAAATATCCAACCCAGACTAAGTTGTTCCTTTAGACGTTTACCACTTGGGTCATTTAAAAGGAAATATATTGTAGGAGTATGTACATGTGGTCCATGTTGTTATGATGCCATTAAGAGAATTTGAAGCATGAATTTAAGAAGGGAATTTGGTAAGGAGTGTTGGGGAAGTTAGCATTACTTTAGGTCTAAAATTGACTATTTTTGTGAAGGAATTAGAGTAAGAGCCTGTTTGGATGGGCTTAAAAGCTGGTCTTTTTAACTTGTGAAAGTGTTTGGCAACTAAAAAAAGAGCTTAAAAAAAGTTAAAATCTGCTTAAAAAAAACTAAAAGCAATAAGTTGGGTAAACCCAACTTTTTCTAAATTGGCTTAAAAGCCATATTGCTTTGACCAAGTACATTACATTCTTATCCCTTATAATTTTTCTTAATCCCGAAATTACCCCAGGTAGAAAACCTAAAATATGCTATCTTTTTCTTTTCTCCGTTATGTTGCAGCAGCCTTGCTTTCTTGTTCCTCTTCTTCCATAACTTTCCTCTCTTTTCCTTTTATTCCTTTCTTTACTCTTTCATTATTATTTTCCCATCTTTTTCCTTTACTTTCCTTACGTTTCCGGTGGTGCTCCTTTTCCGTCACAATATTTTTAGTAATAAACATCACGAGTCAAATTTGACAGGCAATTCACGCAAAAAAGATTTGAAAGTTAGAAACATCTAAATATATTTCATTTATATTTTCATTGGCATAGTAGTAAACTAGTTAAATTATTATTATATGCCATTGGCCAAGTGGTTATTTTAGTCAAATTATTATTATATGTTATTTAAATAAATAATTGATATATATTAAAATTTGTTTTATCAAATCATTGAGAACTTAACTAAGAACAAGACATAACTTAATTTGTATAGGAATCAATTAAGCATTAAAAACATGTAATAATAAGCTTATTTTTAGTGTTATCAACTTTAAGGATATTTCAGTCATTTTAAAAGAAAAAGTGCTTAACAACATTTGTTTACCAAACACTTTAACAACTTTTTTTAAGTTTTAGCACTTTTATCCAAACACGTGCTTATTTATAAAACAAGTTCTAGCATTTAAAAATTGCTTTTAAGCATCATTTTTTTAAGTCAATTCAAACGGGCTCTAGGAAGATAGAAAATGGGAGACTTGTTTTTTAAGTGTGATTTGTGTTGGGCAAAAGTCCCCTTTGACTTGCTTATGTTGGATAAAAAGCATTTAGATATGCGTTTGGAACTTCTAATTTGAATTTTACATAGAAAAATCTTATGAAATTAGGAAAAGATTCATAAGATCATCAAATAACTTTTCAGTTCCTCAACTTTTCTTTATTACATTATCTACTATATTTAATATTATTTCATTTGCTATAATGATATTTTATGAGCTTGTTACTTGACTTAATATTTTTGTTAATTCTCTCTTTTTAATATAAATAGATATAGATATATTTTTTTTTACTGCCAAAACTCTTCTTGAATTTTGTTTTCCATTTTACATCTTTATTTGAATTCGTCCCGAATATAAATTAATTTTTTATTTATTAGTTATAAATCTACCAATTTTTAAAAAAATTGGTATTTTGTATTATATGCCTAGAAATTTAATTTTTGTTCTCCTTTGACATTTTATTAAAAATTTGATTTTAAGACTTAATTATTAAAGTCAACTATCTTTTAAAAATATGCTTTATTGCCGGTATTCGATCTTCTATTGCTTAATATTATTACTTTATCTATTAAGATTTAAGTTACATGACATTTTACATATGTATAATTTTTGTCATTAAAACTCAAAAGCGTTTTCTGATTTGAAATTCTAATAAATATTAGTATCATTTTATATTTTGTACAACTTTTCCTCCTTTTGTTCCCCGATTATCTTTATTGCTTTATTCATTGCTCAGCATGGTTTTCATTATCATGTGAATTATTTATTAATTTGCTTTTAGATTTAATATCATTGCCTATTACCTCCTTTAATATAACACATAGACTATAAATCTCTTGCTCCTAAGAAAGTTAGATTATTAATTTATTACTCTTTTACTTGAAACTAGTAGACTTACCCGCACTTCGCGCGGAGTTTAAAAAATATTAATAAAATTTTAAAAAAGATTTTATCGAGTTAATAACAAATGTAGATATTATCCATCTTTTATGAGAAAGAAAATCGTCAGTAAATAAAACATGTTTGGTTTAATTAATAAATTTAGTTTATTTGTAGAAAATAATCAAAATGATGTATAGTTAATTGTATATTATCAATAAATTTTACTTTAGTTTTATCTAATTAAGAAATTCCAAGATCAAGAAAAATTAAACCTAAAATAAAAATAAAAGTCACATAGATTCTTAAAACTACCAATAACACAAATAAAATAAATTAAATTATTGTTAGTTGTATATTGAGAAGCTGAAAATTTTTCTGAAAAAAATACTATGTACTTTTTGACAAAAGATCATTAGGAAGACCTTCTCCTCTTAGTTTGCAACATATGTTAAAAATTTTATTTCATTAATTTATTGTATTATTCTGGTAGTTAAATCATGATTTTATGTGATACATTTAATTGAGTAACTGTAATATTAAATTAGAGATAATGTTACACTTTAAAGAATAAAATTCACCAAGCATTCACATGAACAATTAATTTTTTAATTAAAAAATCTCTCGAAATAACCCACTTAATAAGATAAGAATCAAAATTAATTGTGTGTAAATCCTAACATTAGAATAATGAGTATTCTTTGCAACTTGATTATGAGCTTCACTAAGTTTTCAATCATCGATAGTATATCGCGAAAATAAAAAAAAATATATTATTTCATAAAGTTAAAACTCGTTGTCTAGTGATTTTTAAACTACCGAAAGCTTGCCCCATTCATATTGTTAAATTTTTGATCGGTAATAACCTATTATTACATGTGATTTCTTAATTAATTAGATTACATTGTATGTTAACTTAAAGTTATCTACAAATTGTCAATGTCATATATTAATGCCTAATTTTAAAAAGTTCATTGAAACAAAAATAGAGGCAAAAGAATTATGAACAAATAGAAAAATATACTTATAAAATAAATCTATATATAATAGGAAAAGAAAAACACATTAGAATCTCACTTAGACATTGGATAAAATCACGACTCAAAGTTATTGCAATTGTAGAGTACAAATATATACAACAAAAAACAGATATCAAAATCGCTATGTATATATTATTTGAAAAAAATCACTACTTCAACTTATACAACATCAACCTAAATATGACAAAATCAAAGACCAGTAATGAGAATTATGAAATACGCTTTACTTCGATCTTCACCTCATTATCTTCGTGCATTTACCTTAAACAAAAAACAAAGAATAGAAATTATACCATATCTTAGTATAATTTTTCTTTTCTACTATAACCTTTGACATAGAGATAACTCAAATCATTATAAGCAAAACATAAAGTTAGTGTCAATCATATTTGTTCAACACATAGAAGTCCTTATATTGGTACATATGTAGGAACATATAATAATTAGTCATAAAATTACACATTAAATATTTAGAGGTTATGAATATGAAAGGCATGAGAGTTATTGAGATAATTAAAAAATATAGGTTATGAAGATAAAGAGGTGTGAGTTATGGTGATTGAATTTATAAGACTAAATAAATGGAAAAAAAAATGATAAAAAACCCAAAAAAGAAGAAAAAAGATAAATATGTTTCTTGGCTTAAGAGAGGTGCCACCTCACTTTTTTATTGCCCACTTATATATATATATATATATATATATATATATATATATATATATATGTGTGTGTGTGTGTGTGTGTGTGTGTGTGTGTGTCGGTTTCCCAAGTATAAGCAAGTATACGTAGCCTTCAAGCAATAAAGTGACTCAAAAGACGGATGTCAAACCAACAGAGACTTAGATTAACTGTTAACTAAGCAAACTAAAATTAATTTAATGTCCAAGATGATCAAAAGTTTAACTTTTCTATTACAACTACTATTGCGGAATTTAAACACATAACCAAGGAAGATATAAATTTCAGGGTTGTGGTCGGTTTATCAATCTTATTGAGTTTGTAATTACATCTATTAATTTGAATTATATATGATTGCTAGTTGACTGGATCGTTTATATAAATAGCATGTTCCTATAATATTATCCGTCTATCCACAATATATCAATAATACAATCCTATGGTCTTGAATCTATCATGAACGAATATAATACGATACTCAACTAAGCAAGACTGTTAGATATATTCCTATCATAACCGCAAAATTTTTCCCTGAGCCACGTGTTGAGAAACAAGCTTTCTCTAATTCTACTCTAATGTAAATACAATTTTTCCAAGCATAGTATAGATAGTAAATAGAACTCAACTGTTGGCCAAACAGTTAAGCAATTATGCATAAAATTAGAGAAACAACCAAAAACAGTAATATAATTAATAAAATTCAATATTTATGACAACCACAACTCTAGAACGCGAAGTTTAGTTCCACATAAACATGGGAGCAAAACAATAATTCATCCAAAGAAATGTAAAGATTACTAAGTTTGATGGAAGAAACATGGAATGTGATGAATTTCGGCCTCCACGGCGGCTATGCTTTCCCTAGGTCTAAAGTATATCCAAAAGTCCTCAAAATAACGTTTTACATGTATTTATACCAAGTAGGGTTGGGCCAAGATGAAATCTCCTTTTCCTAGCCAATATAGAAAAACTTGCAAACTTATTGCTTTTCATGTGTCACACTGTGCGTCGCCCCGTGCGTCGCACTAGTGCTTTTTCCTGTCAGACAAAAAAAACCCAGTTTATGAACTTTGGAAATTTCTGATATAAATAATGCCTCGCACTGCACATCACACAGTGCCTCGCACTAGTGCATTTATTCAGCAGTTGCTTCTTTCTTGAATTTTGACGTCCAGAATTGATCCTCGATCCCGAACACGATCCCGGGTTAATCCCTTGGGTTTTTACTCAAACTTCAAAGCTTCAAATAGCTTTAATTCATTCAATAACATCTACATAGCTCAGAATCAATCCTACAAGGTAGAAAACATGAAATTAGTGCCCAACACTAGCGATTAAAGCTCAAACTCAATTAATGGGTAGCAAATTGGAGAATAATAAGCGACTAAATACGTAATTATAGACTAATATCAACACCCCACACTTAAACTATTTCTCGTCCTCGAGCAATCAAACTACTATTTATATAGACGATCTTTTAAAACAATTCTCCTAACACATCACACCAAATTTTTTTAAAATAGACTAAGCACAAGAGTGTAAAATCTTCACCTCAAGATTTGACTCGCAAGTACCATGTATTATTCACAACTCACTCACTTACTCTAACATAAAGGTCAATGACATCACCTTTCCTTCATGAATCAAGTGCCCTTTGATCGGGTCCAACCCTACACCACCACAAAGTGGCAAGAGCGGTCGATTCAGCTTTTATCCGAGATAGTCGGGATCGAATCCACAGGGAGCTAGATTGTTTGGGATTTGGATTCCTATCTAAATTAGCAATGCGTAGTGCTCTTAATTACACTTTCAATCATAATTATTCGTTTTGTTACTTCTAATATTATACTAATGATATACTAAATTAAACTAAGAAATAATGCTTGAAAGGTTTTCTAAATGGATAACAAGGCACTAGGGAAGTGACTTTCTCCTAGGTGAATGTTTGATGGATTCTAAAGCTTAAGAAAAAGTTGTTATGTTGGGGATTGCGATATAGCCAATGTACGAAAATACTCACTCTATACCTCTCGGTAGCTTGAGTGACTTTGCTCTAATTGACTTTCTCAAAACCAATTGGGAGTAAAAATTGTGCAAGCAATATAAGATCAAGTCGAGTATTACTATCTCTAGGTAAGTAATGACTCAGCCGGTCGTTTTTGGAATTTATGCCCCGATCCCCCATTAACTGCTTCCCCTAAGTTCATTTTTGCTATTTTGGTTTGCCGGGATATTCGATGTTAGGATCCGGAGTGTTTTGGGACACTTAGTCCCTAAATGAGAGCTTAAGAGTTGAAAAATGGTTCGTATTTGGAACAGTGTGAGGATGACCTCGGAATGGAAATACGATGGTTCCGTTAGCTCCATTAGGTGACTTTGGGGTAGGGAGCGTGTTCGAAATGTATTTTGGAAGTTCGTAGCTCATTTAGGCTTGAAATGACAAAGTTCGAATTTTTGAAGTTTCCGATCATATAGTGAGTTTTTGATTCGAGGGTCAGATTTGAATTCTATAAGTTTATGTAGATCCGTCTTGTCATTTGGGATGTGTGTGAAAAATTTTAGGTCATTCGGGCGAGGTTTGGTTAGGTTTTTGATCGAAAGTGTGTTTGGTTGGAATTTGAAGTTCTTAGGCTTGAATCTTTACTTAATTCGTGTTTCCGGCGTTGTTTTAGGTGATTTAAGGATTAGTATATGTTTGAATGATGTTATGGGATATGTCAGTAGGTTTGGTTGAGTTCCCAAGGGCCTCGGGTGTGTTTCGGATGCTCAACGGAGCATTTTTGTGTTGTTAAAAATTGCAGAAAACTGGACTCAACTATTACAGAGTTTTCCTCTACGCGATCGCGGCCTCCCTCTCGCGTTCGCGTAGTGTAATCTTAGAGGGAAGCCAGTTCCTTCATCACGTTCGCATACCGTTGTCCGCATTCTCGAAGTACCATTTATTTTCCCATCGCGTTCGCATAAGCCTGCACGCGTTCGCGTAAACTAGTTCTGGGCCTCAACATTTTTCCTTCATCGCGATCGCGTTATAGGCCACGTGTTCGCGTAGCTTTAAAGTCCCAGGCCTTCGAGTTTGCGTCCTACCCATCGCAATCGCGAAGGGTATTTTTGACATCCCTATTTTTTTCTTCTCCGCGAATGCGAGCCAATCTCCGCGTTCGCGATGCATTAAATGACTGGGCAGTATTTAACATTTCAAAAATGAGGTTTTGCCATTTTTATCAAAAATCAAGGTTTGGAGCTCGGATTTGGGAGAAATTTCAAGGGTTTTTCAAGGGCAATCACTGGGTAACGATTCTCTACTCTCCTATGACTAAAACCCATTAATTTTAATCGCGAATTCACCCTTTAATTTCGGATTGTTGAATGAAAAGTGGGTAAAACTTCTTAGACCTAGCTATGGGGTTTTTAGGGGGGGCATTTGACCTCCGATTTGGGAGATTTTTATATGTTTAGACTCGTGAGAGTACGAGGGTTCTGAAAACGTGAAAATTATTCGATTCCGAGACGTTGGCTGGAGGGGCATTTTGGTTATTTTACCTATTTTCGCGCCCTAGCTTTAAATTTAATAGTGGAATCAGTTGTTTGCAATATTATTTATGATGTGTAATTGAATTGAATAGATTTGAGCCATTTGGAGTCGGATACTCGTGGCAAAGGCGCGATTTCTAGTGATATTGAGCCGGTTCGAGGTAAGTGACTTGTCTAACCTTGTGTGGGGGACCTTTCCCCTTAGGATTTTACTTGATATTTGAGTGCCTTGTGCGTGAGGTGACTAGCGCGTACTTGAGCCAATTGATGAAATCTCGATTTTTACTTAAGCTATGGAAAACTTAGTTCTTATCCTTATTTTCCTTGTTCTATTTGGAGTTATGACTTATACTAGATTAGGAAAAGCATGTTTAGCTGATTTGACTGCCTACTTGCTTAAATTATTTTGACTGCACTACGTGAGGCATGCTAGGCTAGTTCTATCTGTGTTTTTATTTCGTACCTTATTCCTTGGTTTGTTCTTGGCTGTGGTTGCGCATTTACATTGGGACTGCGGGTTCGATTCCCGATAGATCCCCCCTTCTTTATTTGTTTACTTTGGGACTGTGGGTTCGATTCCCGATAGATCTCCCTGCACTTTTACTTTGGGACTGCGGGTTAGATTTTCGATAGATCCCCCTGCATTTTTACTTTGGGACTGCAGGTTAGATTCCCGATAGATCCCCCCTGCATATTGGTACATGAGTTGGACTACGGGACGGTATCCCGGAAGATCCACTAGACAGTTGAGGAAAGGGCTACAGGACGGTATTATAGGAGACCCTCGTTGGTATCTTTGACATTGAGATGTGTTTACTCTGTAATTTACTCTATCCTTATAATGGTTATTGTTTTTCTTTTACTTGCCTTATTACACTGCTGTATTTATTATTTTTGTTAGATTTTCCATACTGATAATTATTGCTATTGTTATATTTTTGCCTCAGTAGGGCCCTGACCTTTCCTCGGCACTACCAACCGAGGTTAGGCTTGGCACTTACTGAGTACCGTTGTGGTGTACTCATGCCCTTCCCGCGCATGTTTTTCATGTGCAGATCATCCAGGTACCTCTACTCAGGCGCACTATCAGTGAGGCAGGAGGATTTCAGAGATTTCGAGGTAGATCTGCTGCGTCCGCAGACCGACGAGTCTCCCTCTTACTCTATATTTAGTACTTAGATTTCTCTCTTTCGGTTGTTAGATATTCTGGAGTTTTGGAGCCATACTATATACTTCTGTAGCCTGTGTTGCCCGTGAATTTCCAGGTTTTGGGAATTATTTCGGATTTGTGTTATCGAGTTGTATGTGCCAAGCGACATTTAGTACAATTTCCTATAGATATTTAATTTGATTTTCTCTATTGTTTTCTGCAAGTATTAGGTTTTCCGCAATAATAGGCTTACCTGGTCATAGGGACCATATGCCGTTATGACATGTTCACGGTTGGTGAACTAGGGTCGTGACAAGGTATAACCCTTTAATCGGGGCTATCAATTCTCTCGAATATGCCCCAATTCCTTGTTGGACTAATTTTTCTAGATTCAAGCTCTCTTTCTCAAGAAGAGCCCAAGTCAAAAAGGCACAAAGTGGTGTTTGCAACCACTAATTCAGCGTAGAAAACACAAATCAGTCCAAATATCAACCACCCATAAACATCTAAGCCTTAAAACACAAGACCAATCAAATACCCAGACTAGGGTTGAGCCACAACTCTAGCTAATGGGTCTAGCTACTCATAATAATGGAAGAAATCAGATAATTAGATGAAGAATAACCCATATAATATGTTTACAAGCTAAGAATTAAAGATTCAATGTTGAACTAGCCACAAAATTACTCAAAATAGGTCCAAAACGGCCTTCTCGTGCTCAGCTACGAATTAGATAACCTAAAAATCTGAAAAGGAAGTATTTATACAAGGCCAAATGTTTTAGACAAAAATACCCCTAACGGAGGTACCACGGACCGCAAAAAATGCACCACGACCGCAGTGAGACTTTTTGGCTTAATTTCTAAGTCTCTGAATCTGACCATCGCAAACAACATAAAATGCATCGCAGCCGCGGTGGCTTCACTGTGGTCCGCGTGTCTTCCAAATTCCAAATTTCCAGCTCTCTGAATCCCCTCTCCATGGACCGCATAAGATGGATTTCGACCGCGGTGAGGCTACTGCAGCTGTGAAGAATCTACCACAGACCGCAATGCTTGAGCTTCTAAAAATGCATCTCTCTGATCTTTTCCACCACGAACCGTACTAAATGGACTGCGGCCACGGTGGATCTGTTGCGGCTGTAGTGGATTATATGCTGCAGCAGTGCCTTGACTTGTTCTTGGTACTTGTGCAGGTTTCACTCCTTCTTTAGCTGGTTTTGACTGCTTGTCACCTTTTTGACCAAAGCCTGCAAACAAGTACAACATGTAAGCCTTTGGGATTATTTGTATACATTTTTAATCAAAGCTCAAGTAAAAAGGAGTGTAAAATGAACTAGAATCCCTAGTTATTGACTCCAGCAAACTTAAGCTTTTGCTTGTCCTCAAGCAAGCAAAATAAGTCCCACCTCCTTAAGAGTACAACCAAGAAAATTTAGCTGACCTAAAGTAACCTCACCTAGCATCAATTGAGACTAACAATTGCCTTCAATTCGAATGAATCATTAACAACATTCAACCTTTTAAGCACCATGGTTTTATTGCGACACAAAAGCATCAAGAATTGACTCAACTCATCAAGGAAAATTTGTTTATCACCTTTTTCATTGTGGAACCCAAACTCATACTCCTCCCTCTCCTTTAAGCAAGACCTCAATTTTAGATTGTAGCACTCAGAACGAGGATTGTGGAAACATACTCATCTCTCTCAAAGAAAGGTCACAAGTCCGGCTCTAAGTACCACAAGCTTGCCCCTTATGTGAGTCACCACTAATGTAATCTTCATTCAACTCAAGATCATATAGGTCTTTTGTGGGGATACCATTTAAGGCTTTTGGTTCAAGGTAGGATATATTTGGTCTAAGTAGATTTTATCTTCCCTTAAGAACTTCATTTGCTTCATTTTGGCATACATTCTCTTGACTTTTTGAGTCATTTATTTCCTTCTTAGGTGTTAAAGAGACACACTATCACTCTTTCTTGATCATTTCAAAACCTTTTCTCCTTTCTAAACTTTCCACACCTTTCATCACCTTACTTTTATTGAATCCCTTCATTTTTTCTATATTGTTCATTCTTTTTTACTTTTTGATTTTTCTTTCTGCCTTTCCTTTACTTTGCTTTTGTACCTTTTACCCCTTTGTTGCATTCCTCATCTCTCCCCCCAACATATGCTTTTGCCTTGTGCTAAAAAAAGATCTGGTGCCAAGAGAGGGTCTTTTTTAGAATGTGTAAAAGCTTGTATCATGGTCTTTGAAGGAAAAAGGGCTATGGCTCAAAAGGGTTGACTAGGGATATTATCATTGGTAGACTATGGATGTTTTCAAGATATAATTCGGGTCAAGGAGAGCCTATAATCACTACTCAAGTCAAACTACACTTAAGATTTCACCTAGACAAACATTCAGGGCAAGTTCTAGACTAATGGCACGGGACTTTGACATGCAATTTAAATTCTCACCACACAATCTATAGAATTTCTAAAGAGACAAAGTCGGGGGCCCACAACAACCTTAGCTAAGGTTTGAGCAACACAAATAGTCCTGAAAAACCACTTGATGATTATCGGCCAACACAAGAGTCTCAAGGTCACAACTGTCACCATTCTATACACACCAATTTGTTTTTGACCATAATATCAAAGGCAAATGTGTTAGGCCCAAGTAAAGTTTTTTTTTTGGTAACTAAAATTTTCATTTCTCAACAAATATGTACATACTATACTCGAGCTTAATCTGGACATACATCCCAGATTTTAGCTCCACTTCTGACTTCTTCAACTACATTACAAGAAAAGATTGATCTAACTACTACCTAGAGAATGAACCTTACATACTAGGATATTAGTTGAGTTCCCGTAATCTTCTTTGTATCTTGTGATTGCTTTCTCCTATACCATGCACATCTTGTGTAATTGCTCTACTTAGAGTGACTTCTGATCGTTGAATTCTGTTGAAAATCCTTCCATTCCTTTCTTGCCATATGAAATACAGTGTTCTTACCAGTACAAGTTTATATAGCTCAGCTGTTTTTGCTCCTCAATTTGTAGTACTTCCCTGCCCATTCAAGCTCATTTGCCCACATCATTGGTTGCCTCTGAATCCCTTGCCATTGTAGCATTACTATCCATATTCTCGATGCAAAGGTATATTTAAAAAACAGATGATGCACTGTTTCTTCCTCACTGTTACACAAAGAGCATGTTACATCCTCTACATATCCCAAACCCTTCAGCCTGTCTTTTGTCATTAATCTTTTATGTGCAGCTAGGTAGACTAATAAGTTCCATTTTGGTACTCCAATACTACTATGCACTAGTTTCCTCCATGGTACTCTATCAAATTCCCCCTCAGTTTCCCATACATATTCTTGATAGAAAAGTCATTAATCTCCTCTACATCCTCCTCTCTATAGCCAACTTCCTCAAAGTATTATTTAGCTTTAAGTATCTTCTGCACTATCCAAGAGGCTTGTTTTGGTGCACTATTACTCACTAGCTACTATTTACACAAAAATAAAAAGAAAACAGACTCAAACCCTTAAGAAGGTTTTCATGCCATCCATTATTAAGAAGAGCCACCAGGTTTACATAAATTTCATCTTTGGAAAGAACCGTGGCATTAAAAAACCAAAGGTTTATTTGAATGCAAAACTCAAAATAAGACTACAAAAATGAAGTAAGAAGCTATGACTGAAAATGCGAAAAGTAAAATGAATATGTACAATAGGGGAATTAGACGAACATACATAAGAGGGAACGAATATATACATCAGATAGTCACTTTATGTACAGACCAAAGTTACAAAGTACAAAAATTGAAATCAATTGGTAAAATTATGTGCATACCAAAAGTGAAAATCAAAGCATAATAAAACGAAATAGTGTCATATTTACAACCCGATATCATCAAAATAGGGCTAACCCCTCAAATGAAAGCTAGCATTGTCCTCAATGCTAACTAACCAAAAATAGCTCAAGAAAAGATAGAGAGTAAAGAAAACTCCCTATTGGCCCTCTGTCTGCATGGGATGTTGAGCCTGGGTCCCTGGGTCCCTGGGTCCTCGAACTGCTCGGGAACTTGTGACTGAATCCCTGTAACATGTGTATGCACTAGGATTTGGGTCTGCACTGAGACCTGGGGCTGGCTAGAGGGACCTTCATGGGGTTTCCCTAACTCAATCACTGCATCATTAGTTTAGGGAATCACCCTTCTCCTCTTTGGTGCCCTTTCTAACTTCTGCTCCGGCTCAGGCTGGGATGCTGAAATTAGATCATAGTAGTAGCTCAAAGGCAAGTGATCAGCAACCTTCATCTTCTCCACTTCTACCCTCAACTCCTTCACAAACTCCTTTGATGCTCGAGTCTTTCTCAGCTTCTTTGTTTCTTTTGTCAGCTCCTTCAATGTTTTTCCATGAGTACCTACAGCCTCTAATATCAATTGTTGGTTATCCAGGAGCTTCTTTTGGTTGTCCAGAAGCTCCTTGAGAGTTTTCTCCATGAACTATGGAACCTATGGTTGTGGGGGTATAGACTGGGTTGCCACTGAGCTAGAAAGCACAGACAGCTTAAAAGTAGTTGCCTGCATCCATTTATTGATACTAGCAAGGGTTTGGCTCAAACAATGGGCAATCAATGGGTAGGCTGAAGATGAGGGGATATCTGGAGCAGTTGCAGTAGAGGGGCCTGGGGTAGTATCTGGTATGGCTATCAGTGGCTAAGTAGAAGGGACTACTACTACTTGCTCTTTAGACTGGCCAATAGAAGTAGTGGATTTTCCTTTTGGATCTTTGGCTTTAAGGTTGTCATCACTCTTCATGCTGTACTAGAAAAAAGGAAGCTTTGGTTTCACCTTCACATCAAACTTCCTTTTCTCCACGTCCTGGTCCTTAAAGTACATTGTCAGGAAATTTGGAAGGGATATGATCTATCATCTTCATTGATCACCCGTGTGATCACCCTAGACATAACATTCCTGACGGTTATCGGGTACCCCGCCATGATAGAAGCCACCAAGATTGCCCGGTGATAGGTAGAGGGTTCTCATGAGTAGTGGGGTCTAGCCTGCTGCATACAAAAGTCTCCCACCCCTTTGCTTCAAAGTTCAAAGTTCTTCTCAAAATTGGGACTCCTACTGTCAACCATGCTAGGGTGGTACCCGAGAGTTCCAGGTATCTTCCAACCACGGACGGGCTACCTCTCCAATGCTACCTTTTCTAAATATAATGATTCATTTTCCTCCAGAAATACAAAGTAGTCATTGATCGTTTTCCCATTGAACTTCACTGTTAGATTCCGCACCTTAGTCACTTTAATGCCCTTTTTGATGTGGGCAGCATTAGTGCAGAACTCCTTGACTAAGTGCTCATTTGCCTCCTCGACGTTGCCTATAAAATATTCCCAGCCCGGTCTCTCTCTGAATTGCCCCTGCACATTAGGGTTGTGAGGTAGAGGGTCCCTCGTAATGAATTTCCGTCCAAGTATCAATTTCCTCTTGGCCACCACTCTTGGAACTTGTGGCATGCTATCTCACTAAAAAATCTATCTAGACAAGCCTCCGAGTTTCTAATTCTCTCCACCCACCGGTTTGGGGTTCACCCCCTCTTTCTTCAGCAATGGGATCCTCCCCGGGTGTTAAACCTGTAGGTGAAGTAGATAAAGCACTATCACAACCCTCAGCTGAGCCCTCAGAAGACTCAGAAGAAATTTGGATTGAAGCTAGAGCAGTAGGAGAAACCAGAGGTGTGGGCACATCTGTCAATCTAAACCTTTTCGGGAAGTTAGCGACATACTCCGGCACTAAATCAGACTCAGATCCTCCCGGGAGGGTACATACTCACTTCCCTCTGAATGGGAAGCACCTCTATATGTAGCCTTTATTTTCTTTCTAGTTTCCCCAATAGCTTTCCGGACTTGGGGGGTCAATTTGATCATACCTCATCCCCTACCCCGGGAGGACTCTCCTTTTCCTTTTCGTTTATCTCTACCGTTTTAACCATTGTCTGCAAGGAGAATTCATTTATATTTTGTTAGTATCATAGTACCAAGAAAAATAGTGAATAATATAATTGAAGACAGCTTACTGCAGACCGCATAAAATGCAGTGCGGCAGCAAAAGAACCACCGCGGAGTGCACAAAATGGCACCGCGGTCCAGAGGGAAGTGGGGTTCAAAATACCCACTCTCTGATGCAGGGTATCACGGACCACAAGAAATGGTCTGCGGCCGCGGTAAGGCACCGTGAACTGCGAAAAATTGACCGTGATCGCGGTCCTCAAAATCAACCCTCTAAAGTTTTCCACCGCGTCCACAGTAAGCATAACTCAGCAACACCAACCTAAGGTTTCAATATTTTTCTCAATTTTAGCCTAAATTCACATATTATCAATCCCCTAGGTAGTTAATCATCATTTTTCAACCAATTAATCCTAATCTAAACAGCATTATGTAACCCTACATTACAAATTAAAAGAAAAGGGAAGAAAGAGAAGCACAAACTAACAAATTTAAATAAAATAAAACAAAATAAAAGACTACGGAAAGATTTGAAGTACCGGAGATGAGATGCACACAGATGATTGAGAAACAATATTTGAATTTGTGCTTAGGGCTAGGGATGAACAATGCTTTTTACTATTTAGAGAGCAAATGAGCAAAAAGTGTAAATGAGGGCATGAGGTCCTATTTATAGAAAAAGTACCTCGGACCTACCTACCGCGGTCGCATAAAATGCACCATGGACCGCAGTGCTTAACCACAAAAAGCACTGGCAAGGGTGTTACCGTGGACCGTAGAAATTGCTCCGCGGCCGCGGTAGGGCACCGCGGACCGCATAAAATGC
Organism: Nicotiana glauca; assembly: GCA_026770625.1. Taxonomy (NCBI): domain Eukaryota; kingdom Viridiplantae; phylum Streptophyta; class Magnoliopsida; order Solanales; family Solanaceae; genus Nicotiana; species Nicotiana glauca. The sequence goes on along the minus strand of MU705786.1, from coordinate 275,546 downwards.
ATTGCGGCTGCGGTGACAACTTCAGAGAATCCCCACTTTTAACTTTTTAACACTGTGGACCGCAATGAAATTTTGCCCCGGCAATAAGGCCATTACTGCCGCAGAAAATGAAATGGTGCCGCGGTCCAAACTTCAGAGAGTGCAACATTTTTCCAATTTGGTCCTGCATTGCATCAAAACAACCCTACACACATCTCACAACAAGTTAGTCCAAAAGCATATCCTACACTAAAAAGAGAATTAAAAAAAACAAAAAGAAAGACACATGGGTTGCCTCCCAAACAGCACCTAATTTAACGTCGTGACACGATGCATGTTACCATCAAATCACTTTAGATGGATCATTGCCACCACGTGGCTGTCATCAATCTTGCCAAGATAGTGCTTGACTCTATGCCCATTAACTATGAAGATCTCTCCATTTTTGTTTTTCAAGTCAAGTGCGCCAAACAGAGTCACAAGCACCACCTCAAAAGGTCCACTCCATTTTGACTTAAGCTTTTTTGGAAATAGATGTAACTGAGAATTGAACAAGAGAACCAAATCACCCGTTTTAAACTCCTTGCTACGAGCATAGTTATCATAAAGGTACTTAATCTTGTCCTTGTACAAGGATGAGCTGGAGTAGGTATGGAATTGGAATTCATCAAGTTCATTAAGTTGCTCGACACGAAGATTTTCTGCCACATCCCATTCAAGATTCAGCTTCCTCAAAGCCCATATGGCCTTGTGCTCTAATTTAACCGGAAGATGGCAAGCTTTCCCAAATACCAACCAGTATTGTGATGACCCGACCATTTATCTCATGAGTTACTGATTCGTTTCCTCCATTTCTGCTTCTTATTTCTTTATTTATCAGTTCTATGTATTATCGGGTTGGTTGGTTTGGGTTCGGAAAGGTTTTGGTAAAGTTTAAGACACTTAGTCTCTTTTGAGGAAGCTTAAGTTGGAAAAATCAACCGAATTTTGACTTATGTGTTAAAGGGATTGGATGTGAGTTTCGATGGTTCAAATAGCTTTGAGAGGTGATTTCAGACGTAGGAGAATGATCAGAATGTGTTTTAGAGGTCCAGAGTAGATTTAGGCTTGAATTGGCAAAATTGGAATTTTGGCATTTTCCGGTTGATAGGTGAGATTTTGAATAGGGGTTAGAATGGAATTTCGGGAGTTGCAGTAGTTCCATTGTGTCATTTGGGATGTGTGTGCAAAATTTCAGGTCATTCGGATGTGGTTTGGTAGACTTTTTGATCAAAAGCGTAATTCGGAAGATCTTGGAAACTTAGGCTTGAATCTGATGTGTATTGGTTAAGTCAATATTGTTTGAGGTGTGTTGAAGATTTTTATAAGTTTGGATGGTGGTATAGGACTTGTTGGTGCTTTTGGTTGAATTCCCGGGGGCCTCAGAGTGATTTCGGATGGTTGGCGGAAAGTTTGGAAGTTGGTTTTGGCAGCTGAAGATGTTCCATTGCTGTCATAACCGCACTTGCGACTAGGTAGAAGCGAAAAGGGAGTTGCAGATGTAGCCAAATAGACGGCTAGCTGATACCGCAGAAGCGATCGAGGAGGCTCACCTGCGATGGCGCAGGTGTGATATTTTTAACCGCAAATACGGAAAATGGTCAAGTAAGTGGAAATCGTAGAGGCGGTGCTCTAGACCGCAGAAGCGGGACCATAGGAGCAGGACCGTAGGAGCGAGATCTAGACTGCAAGTGCGAAAAGCCTGGGCCAGAAGGTATAAGTTATTTCCTTTGCAAATTTTTGGGTCATTCCACCATTTCTAAGTCGGTTTTGGAGCTTCTCGGGAGATTTTGAAGAGGGAATCAAGGGATATCATCTGGAGGTAAGTTTGTTGATCCTAAAACTCATTTCTATGATATTATTTCACGTATTATAGCTGTAATTATGGAAATTTAGGGTTAAAAATTGGGAAACTAGGTCTTGAGAATTGGAGACCTAAACTTGAGGATTTGAGGGGCCATTTGTGGTCGGATTTTGGGACTTTTGATATGTATAAGCTCGTGGGGAGATAAGGAATCTATTGATGTAAATTTTATCAGATTCCGAGACGTGGGCTCGGGGTTGGGTTTGGTTAATTTCAATATTTATGTTGTGAATTGAATATTTTTGCATGGGCTTCGTTCCCTTAGCATATTTTTACGTCGTAATTCTGATTTTGGATAGATTTAACGCGAGAGGAGGTCGATTCGAGGGGCAAAGGCATCACAGGCTAGAGTTTGGACTGGATTGAGCTGAATAATGATTTTAAATGTTGTCCTGAGGGTATGAAACCCCGGATTTCACATCGTTGTGCTATATTAAGGTGACGTACACGCTAGATGGCGAGCATGAGGTTGTGCACCATTGGGGATTGTTACTTAGTCCGTCCCAATTGATTGTTTTACCGCGTATTTGATTGAAAGTTATTTGCTATCATCATGCTTTGGGCGGAATGTCATATTTGGGCCTTATGCCAACTATTTGGACCCCTAGGGGATTTTTACTGATATTTCCTCACTGTTTTGACTTTATACTTCTACTCAGTCATGCTATATTCTACTATTTTCATAACTCAGCCATGTTTACTCTATTTTAATATATTAAATGATAATTGGGCTGAGCATCATGTTTTACTGTTGCCCGAGAGGCTTATAGGATTCTGACTGAGTAAGGCCGATGGCTTGTGTTGTGAGGATACACTGATTTATGATTATGAGGCCTGGCTTAATATGAGGTCGAAAGCCTATTGATTATGCCACGAGATGACTTGATATTGCGCTTGGGCCGTAAGGGGCCCCTCCAGGAGTATGCACACCCCCAGTGAGCGGGGGTACCCATTGTGATATGAGATATAGCCCGAGGGGCTGGTATTGTTCCATGTGTTGCCAGAGGGGTTGATTCTATTGGTATTGTGCCTGAGGGGCGGTTCTTTACGTGTTTATCTTTTCTAGCTGCCTATCATTTACTTGCTTAACTGTTAAAAATGCATTTTAAAGAAACTTAAACTGAACTAAGGTGACTTTACATGTTTTCACTATTTCATTATTTTTACTGGCTTTATACTGCTTCTCTATAGCCTGTTGATGTGCCTTTATATGATTTCTATCGCCCAACCTTCATTTATTATTATTACTCACTGAGTTGGAGTACACACTTTACTCCCTGCACCCCGCATGCAGATTCAGGCGCTTCAAGTCCTGCTTGCAAGGGTTGAGAGCTTCCAACATATTTCAGAGATTCACTAGGTAGCTGCTCGGCGTTCGCAGCCCAGTGCTTCTCCCTTTATCTGATTTCTCTATTTTTGTTCTGTAATAAACTATGTAGACTTTTCCTGTCTTTATCCAGATAGTAGATGCTCATGACTGGTAACACCCCGATGTCGGGCTAAGTCTATTCTGCAACAGTGTTGTTTTACCTTATTTTGGGATTATTATTATATCAAAGACTTGATTTTGTATTGATTTAATTGCTTAAAATAAATTGGTAGTGTGTCGGCTGGCCTTGTCTTCACGAGAGGCACCATCATGACCGGGTTTGGGTTTAGGGTCGTGACAGGTACGGAGACATACCAATCAGATTCTTGTAAGCAGTCCTATAAGCCCATATAGCATTATCCAATTTCTTTGACCAATCGGTCCTATTTGCATTGACTGTCTTTGAAAATATACTCTTGATTTCCCGGTTTAAGACTTCAACTCGGCCACTCGCCTGAGGATGATAAGGGGTAGAAACTTTGTGATTGACACCATAATTTGCAAGCAGAATGTCAAAAGTTCAATTACAAAAATGAGATTCCCCATCACTTATGATTTCTCGAGGAGTGCCAAATCTTGTGAAAAATGCTCTCCTTGAGAAACGCAACAACATTTCGGGCCTCATTATTTGGTAAAGCCACGGCCTCGACCCATTTTGAAACATAGTCAACTGCCACTAGAATGTATGTGTTCCCATGAAATCAATGCCCCACACATAAAAAATATCAACTTCAAGAATAGTATTGAGATGCATTTCATCTTTCTTCGAAATTCCACCCGCACTTTGACATTCGTTGCATCTCTTCATAAGTTCACTTTCATCTTTGTACAAAGTACCTTTAAAGCTGGCATCGCCCCACCATGATGGCCACCATAGGGAGAGGAATGACAAGCCTCTAAGATATTCAATTGATCCTCCTCCGGGACACACCTCCGAATCACACCATCAGGGCAAATCTTAAACAAGTACGGATCATACCAATAAAAGTCCAAACTATCTCGTTTGAGCTTCTTCCTTTGCTTAGAAGAGAGCTCATACAGGATTATACCAGTCACTAGGAAATTAGAAACGCCTGCGAACCATGGCGTATCATTCACCGACACAGAAAGGAGTTGCTTATTGGGAAATGATTCATTGATCTTTAGGCCATCGCGAGGCCTCCCCTCCTTCTCCAAGCAGGACAAGTGGTCCGCCACTTGGTTTTCCCAACCCTTTCAGTCCACAATCTCCAAATCAAACTCTTGAAGTAACAAGACCGATCACATCAACCTAGCTTTGGAATCCTTCTTCGTTATCAAGTACCGGAGTCCGGCATGATTGGTATGAACTATGACTTTGGCACCCATGAGATACGGCCGAAAATTTTCCATTGCGAACACAATAGCCAAAAGCTATTTTTCAGTCACCGTGTAGTTTACTTGAGCATCATTCATTTTCTTTCTCCCGTAGTACACCGGGTGAAACATTTTATTCACTCTATGACCCAAAACTGCCCCAACCGCAACATCGCTCGCGTCACACATGAGCTCAAAAGGTAAGCTCCAATTGGGTGCGGTAATGATAAGAGTGGTTGTTAGCTTGTGCTTGAGAAGTTCAAAAGCTTGCATAAAACCCTCATTGAACACGAACTTGGCATCCTTTTCCAAAATCTTGCACAAAGGATTCACTACCTTAGAAAAATCCTAGATAAATCTCCGGTAGAACCCTGCATGCCTAAAAAAACTCCTAACCCCCTTGACAGAAGTAGGGGAGGGAGCCTTGAAATCACCTCAATTTTAGCTTTGTCCACCTCTATACCATGCTTTGAGATTTTATGGCCAAGGACTATGCCCTCTACAACCATAAATGAGCATTTTCCCCAGTTGAGCACAAGATTGTTTTCTTCACACCGGGCCAACAACCTATCAAGATTCTTCAAACATTCATCAAACGAGTCTCCTACAACACTGAAGTCGTCCATGAACACCTCCAAGATGTCCTCCACCGTGTCGGTGAGTATGGCCAGCATACACCGTTGGAATGTAGCCGGTGCATTACACAATCCAAATGGCATCCTAAAAAAGGAAAAGGTACCATATGGGCAAGTGAAGGTGGTATTCTCCTGACCTTCCAGAGCAATCAAAATTGTATTGTACCAAGAATACCCATCCAATAAACAGTAGAAGGTGTAGACATGTGATTTTTGAACCTCCGCAAGATTTTTCATATTTTAGCACATAAATATTTAATTTAGGCCTAATATAGCTATTTCAACTCATTTTTACTCTTTCACTTTTATTTTATAACAAGAAAACGAAAATTACAAAAAATAGGTTCATTAATGTTTTATAGTCATTTTTAATCTTGAAAAAATACCAAAAAAATTAATTTTGTTTAATGTTCAGTCTTATTTTAATAATTATTTTTACTTATGTAGAGCAAATTAATATATTTGATAATACTTTTAGTTAATTAAGTTAATTTTAAACATAGCTAGTCATAAAGGCACAAGTTTCTAGCCCTTTCCTTAAGCTCAATATTCAATACTCATTAAACTAATCCTAGGGACCCTTCTAGATTCTTCTTTGAAAAATAAATAAATAAAAAAACCTTAAAGACTTAACACAAAAAGACATAGGGACTAATTGGAAAATACACAAAAAATACACCTAAAACTTAGATCTATATTATAGACTAAGGCCTATCAGCTAGAGGACAACAAAATACGCCCAAAAAAATCTGAAGGAGCGCAACTTTCACAGGACCCCCCTCGGATCATCTTCTTCGAACCATACCACCCCCTGAAACCAACGACCACCTAAAGCCATGTGCTAACAATCTGATCTTCTTCATCATCGAAAAATCTCCCAGCAGCCAGAACAAAATGACCCCTACCCCATCGACTCACCTGTATCAACAATAACAGCCATCGGACCTTACGACTCACCCCATCGCCGAAAAAATGTCAACGACCCTTGAACGTTAATCACCAAATGACCCCATCTCGGCCAACAACAAAACCAATGTCCACCCCTGTGAACAGACACCATAACAAGCAGCAACGACTGCTTCTTCATTTCGTGTCCAGTAGTCTACCAACCACCAATCGTTGCTGCCTTTTGAGCACACGAGACCTAAGCCATCAAATATTCACCCTCGAGAATCCTTACCCAGCAGTTTGGACCTATCCATTGAAGAACAACTGTAGACCTTCTGTTTGTCACCAAATTTTCAGCGAGCTAGAGGTCCGTGGAGTTCCGATGAGGTTTTCAGTGCAAATACGCATTGTATTTTCGATTCAAGGTTCATATTTTTAGGGTTGTCCGAAGGATGACCATCCGTATTTTATAAGCTGAGTTGAGGCATTTCTATGTAAATATGGAGTTATTCATGCAGTTTACATTGCGTTAAAAGAAGCATAACTCCGTTCAACTGATTTGTTGCTATATTGGAATGCATGTACCTCCTATACTTAATGATTTTTGCCTAATTTAATCTGCTTGAGAATTTTGACTGAAATCATGGTAATTTTTACAATGTTTTATATTATGTGTATGGCCACTTTAAATCATTGAAGTTAGCTCATTATTATAGTTAAAGGTTGGATCTTTTTTAATAAAGTGAAGTATACCATGATGTGTAGTGTTAATTAATAGCTTGGTTTAATTTCAATTAGTATATCCATTGATGATTAATTATGTAACAAGTGGATACAGATTTGTTGCTTGTCAATATGATTGATTTGGTAAGGTCTCGTAAAAAAGAGCCTGAGGTGTCGTGAATCATGCTTGGACCTATCTTTGGGGTTTTCCTATTAGCTACACACTGGCTCTGTATTAGTAGTATTAGAAAATCAATGAATTCATAAATTTTGGAGTTTGCTTTAGGCATGTAATTTAAATTAATTTCCTAAACTCGGGTGTGCATTTCGTGTGACCCAAATCTAAATCTTAATAATGTTGGATAAAATGTGTTTCGGGTTACAGATGCATTTCATGTGACGTGGTCCAAAGATACGTTTTAGACAATGTTAAATATTCTTTAAAATAAATAAAAGCGCTTTTGAAGTTAAAATGCACATAGGTTCAAAAGTGTTTAAAAATCAGATAACCATGCCAATTCTAATAGTTGAGCGATCATGCTAGAACCACTAAACTCGGGAATGACTAACACCTTCTCCCGGGTTAATAGAATTCCTTACCCAGATTTCTGGTTCGTGGGCTGTAATACAGAGTCAACTTTTTCCTCGATTCGGGATTTGAACTGGTGGCTTGGGACACCCTAACTATCCCAAGTGACGACTTTGAATCTTCTAATAAATAAATTCTGTTTCGATTGTCCTTTAATTGGAAAAACTCCCTTATTATACCCTCTTCCAGGGGTATAGTGAAAAAGGAGGTGTGACAACTCTGGCGACTCTACTGGGGACTTTAACCCAGAACTTTGGTTCAGGGTTCATAATTCAAGCTTAGATGAATTGTTATATTTGGCTTGATTTATTATCCGATTTTGTTATGTGTTTGGGCCTAATGTGCTAAATGTTGCTTTTATCGCTTTGATATGGTTGAACTGTATATAAACTGCTATGAAACCCTTCCTCTCCCCGAGTCTTCTAAATCATATAGAAGTGTGCACTTCGTGTGACTTCTCTTCAATTAGAGTCATATTCCCAAATTTAAACGAGGTTCAGACAAGTTGCAAAGCCGATGAAGCTTCTGTATTCCCGGTACCCTGTCCCCCTCGGCTCGAGTTGTCCGCTTGGGTTAGCCAGGTCTAGAACAAATAAACCCAGGTTTTAAACCTAGAATAACTCAGCCTCATACCAGATCCCTAGTAGGAACACTTGTTTGCATCATGTGCATTTAACTTAGGGAACTCAACACAAGGGTTGGGTCCGTCTAGGACAGGTGTACCCAAAATAACAGATCATCTTAATGCATTCTATGTGCTACATGTTGCATTTATTCAATGGTAAAAGGGTCAATTTGGCGGACCAGTGATAGCCGAGGGCAAATAAAAAAATGAAAAAGAAAACAATGAAAAAAGAAAAGCAAAAAAAGAGGTTTAAGTGTGAAGATAAAGTGATTGGGGCCCAATTATGTTTTTTGTCGCATTTTTGTTAAGAAAAAAACAATATGAAAAAATTCAAAAATATTTTGCACTTTTTATCATTTTTAAAAAAAAATCCAAAATAAAAAAAAGGAAAAAGAAAATCCATAAAAGAGTTTGCATGTTTCATCATTTTCAAGAAAAAGACCAAAAACATATTTTCTCTAAATTAGTTGTTTATTTTTTAAATTCTCGACCGTATCCAATCTACCCGAACTACGCACACCTGATTCTTGTCTTTCGGGGTGTGATATGTAGGCAACCCACATAGGGTCCGGTCCTTCTAGTGAGTTAAGTTCTTGGCTTCGCGGGGTCTTAGCCAAATCTTGCATTTTTAGCCACATAAGTCATTTTGCAAAATAGCCTCAACCATGTCTTGCATATATCTAGTAGGGAATATTATGGTCTCACATAGTATTGGTTTAAGTTTTCTCATACAGGTGTGGATCTCCTTACCGGAGTTTGAGCATGAAAGATACCCCAAGACCATTACATTCAGGAGTTGCTTAAGAAGATATTTTTTTATGTCGTGTTTTAACTTCTAGTTTTGTACAGTAATGTCGAGTTTTTTGTTATTATATTTTCTATTTTGTATTTGAAAAAGATGTGTAATAAGTCAAAAATCCAAAAAAAAAAAAAAGAAATTTTGCGTTTTTATGTTTCCGTTATAAGTTTTCTTTAGAATACTAATTCCAGAAATGACAAAAAATTCATTTGAGGTGGTTTTTCCTTTAGGAAGTTAATATCTAGAACTTAAAATAAAAAATAATTTTTTAATTTCCTTTACTATATTAGGACCAACGTTAAAATAAAAAAGAGAATTTTCTTTTAGTACCTCTTTAAAAGTTTTCTTTAAGGTATTAATTTCAAAATCCAAAAAGATTTTCTTTTGAGGTTCTTCTTTGGAAAAATAATGAAAAATAAAAAAAAATTCTTTTTATTTTCATTAGGACTTTAGGATATTGTACATAGAAAAAAAATATACTTTATCTTTTGTTTATAATTATAATTTTTCCTTTAGGCAATCAAAATTGAGATCCAAAAATATTTTGTTGCTTGTTTCGAAATCTTGTGTCAGGATATCAAATGAAAATTTAAAATATTTTTCTGTGGTTTATTTTAAAAAAAAGAATAAAAAAATATCTTTCTCTTCTAGAGTTTTTCCTTAATAGAGTATTTGTTTCAAAAGAAAAAAAAATATGCTCGTTAAGCTTGAGTTTAGAATAGGTCATAGAACATTAAGTCTAGAAAATTCCAAAAAAAAAAATATTTGCTTCTTTTATTTCTCTTTTCTCATCAGAGTAGTCATTAAAGAAAAAGGAAAAAAAGTAAATGTCAGTTTGTTTACTTTATTCTCGATCTTCCAGAACTATGCAAAGATCTGATTCATGTGGGGTCATGATATGTAGACAACCTACATAAGGTTCGATCGAATCATTTTTTTATTATTAAAAAGAAAAAAAAGAAGAGGAAAAAAGGAAAAAATCAAAAAAAAAGAAGAAGAAAAAAAGGTGAAATCATGGGATGTGAGAAATGAGAGGAAATGAGAAAGTGATAATTAGAAGGGAAAAGAGGAAGGAAAATTAGCAAGCAAGTGCTAGAAAAATAAAGAAAAGAGAGGTTAAAATGAACAAATTGGGATGATGCCAACTGACCTTTGTACCCTCGAAGTCATTTTAGAACCGATAACTGCGACTAGGTGCATTGCACGTAAAGTGAGATTATCTTATGTTAAATGCCCTAACGCTAATGTGATGGATTTATTTTGTTATATTCATAGCAGAAGGGTAGTTGGTTTATGGGTTTTAGAGTTGTAACTCTACTCCACAACACAAAGTCAAAGGCAATGGCTGACAACAACAGAACTGGGTTGGTTGATACGGGTTCCTGAAAGTAGTTGGTTGAACAGAACACTGGTTTGGCTGATGAGGCAAGGATGTTGAGACAACACGGTTGGACATGTATCAGGCCTGGATGAATGGCAAGGCACCACCCCCGTCACCACCTAGCTTCTTAGATGCTACCTTTATCCAAGCTTTGTGTCACGACCCTAGTTCACCAATCGTGAACCTGTCATGACGGCACCCAGTCTTCACGACTAGGTAAGCCTAACACATTGCGGAATTTTAACCACCTTTACGAAAGCAATAAGCCTAATACTGAATAATATAAGAAAAATGTAATAAGTGCCGCCTGGCACATACACTTCAACTCAAAACACTGAAACGACCTCCAAGACCCGGAAACTTACGGGCAACACAGACTAAAGGACATAAACTATGGCTCTATCATCCAGAAATGTCTATACAACCGTAACAAATGAAATGAAACTACTATCTATGAGGAGGAGTAGAAGGAGACTCCTCGGATCTGCGGACGCGGCAGATGCATACCTCAAGTCTCCCAACGCAGCTCTGAAATCACGGTTAATGCGCTCGGTCCGAAGTACCTGGATCTACACAATGGATCTACACAACAAAAGTGTGCAGAAGAGTAGCATGAGTACACCACAGCGGTACTCAGCAAGTGCCAAGCCTAACCTCGGTTGGGTAGTGACGAGGAAAGGTCGGGGCCCTACTGAGACAGAAAAAA
>MU705786.1:140745-253222 GCA_026770625.1 Nicotiana glauca | reverse complement strand
TAAAAATGGGAAATGGGAACGAAGTCCCATTTCCATAACTTAAGCATTCTGCCCAGGCCATTTTCCGCTTCTGCGGTCCAGGGGCCGCTTCTGCGGTCCCGCTTTTGCTGTGAGAATCACCGCTTTTGCGGTCGAACTTAAAAATGCCTGGGTCCGCTTTTGCGGACTAAAAACCGCACCTGCGGTACCGCTTCTGTGTAAAATGGACTGCTTTTGCGGTCCCACTTAAAAATCTCGGGGATCGCTTCTGCGATCAAAATTTCCGCATATGCGGCCTCCCCAGACCGCTTCTGCGGTCATATGTCCGCTTCTGCGGCCCCGCCTATGCGGTCAAAAATCCGCTTTCACAAAATTCCCCTAGCCCCTCTTGGACCGCTTTTGCGGATAGCCAACCGCATCTGCGGAACCGCTTCTACGGTCCTTTTTCCGCAGATGCGGAAACAACAGAAGCAGAACTCTCAATTCAAGCAATAATTCAAATTCTCCCCGTTTAACCATCCGAAATCACCCCGAGGCCCCCTGGACCTCAACCAAAAGCACAGACATGATCTAATATATTATTAAAACTTGCTCGAATCATAAAAATGCTATCATTAACATCAAAAANTTCCATTCTGACCCTCGGATCAAAATCTCACTATCGGACCGGAAACTTCAAAAATTCAAACTTCGGCATTTCAAGCCTAAAAGAGCTACGGACCTCCAAATAACATTCTGAACACGCTCCCAACAAATCACCTAACGGAGCTAACAGAACCATCAAATTTCCATTCTGAGGTCGTCTTCACACTGTTCCGAATATGGACCATTTTTCAACTCTTAAGCTCTCATTTAAGGAGTAAGTGTCCCAAAACACTTCGAATCTTAGAACCGAACGTCCCGGCAAACCAAAATAGTAGAAATGAACTTAGGGAAAGCAGTTAATGGGGGATCGGGGTGTAAATTCCAAAAAAGACCGGCCGGGTCATTACCCTTTGGCACTTCCTAACCACCCCAGTATCTCCATCACTCTTCCTCCAATTACCTCTCCCCAAAATTGCCCTCCTGTCATATCCACTACCCCCAACAATGAATACCCACTCAAAGCCCATGATGCCCAATATTACCCCTCAAAGGTTGCCCACAAGGTTCTTGATTCATACAAGAAGAGCCCTCGGGATGAGCTTCATGCTGAACATGAGAAAGTCACAGGAAGATAAGGGCGAGATGGGATACCCAGGAGGCTGAAAGACATAGAATAGTCCTTAAGGAACAATCAAGGAATGGGAGACCAAGGTAGCATGGCTTGCAAAGAATTGTTTGTGTCCCCTGACGTTCTCCTGTCCGCGGGATTTAAAGTGCCACAGTTTAACTTATATGATGGGTGTGGAGATCCGATAGCCCATTTGAGAGATTATTGCAGTGAAATGAGAAGTATTGGCAAAAAAGATGATTTGTTGATGGCCTATTTCTATAAGAGCTTGACTGGGGCGGATTTGGAATGGCATAATCATCAAGATGTTGGTAAGTGTCCTACATTGGGTGACGTGGCTCAAGATTTTGTTCGATACTTTCAATACAAATTAGGCGTCACCCCAGATCTCTCCTCACTATCTAAAATGGAAAAGAAGTTGGAGGAAAGCTTTAGGGAGTTTGGGCTCAGATGGAGGGAGAAAGCTGCTCGAGTCAGTACCCCGATTGGTGAAGAACAAATGGTTGAGCTTTTCCTACAAGCCCAGGGACCCACCTACTTCAGTCATTTGATCCCGGCCTTGGGAAAGCCTTTAAATGATGTGTTAAAAATGGGGGAGCTAGTAGAAGAAGGAATCAAGTTAGGCAAAATCGTGAGTTGTTCGAAAGACATTCAGAACATCCTAGTAAGCTTGGGTAGAAGAAAGAGAAATAGAAAAGAAGATCCGATGGGCTTTCCGGATCGACACTTCCAGCCTCGACATCGTCCCCGTGGATATCCTTGTGCACCAGATGATCCTCCCTAATGCTACTTCTCTCCACAGAACTCCCAAAGTCGTACATCACTTTCCCAGTACCCAGCTCCACAAAATGCCTATCTACCCCCACGAGCCTACCGAAAACCCCTTAGATCAGGTTTTCGGCCCAATCAAGCATAAAGAACAAGAGGTCGCGGAAGAAGAAAACCTTCACTCCATTGGGAGAGTCATATGCCAGTCTGTTCCAAAGGCTAAGGAAATTGAACATGTTGAAGCTGACCCAGATAAAAATGCCAAACCCTCTTCCAAAGAAGTTTGATTTTTCTAAAAGGTGCGCATATTGCTCAGATGCTCCGGGCATGACATAGAGAAGTGTTGGAATCTGAAGAAAGCAATTTAGAAGCTTATTGATTCAGGCAACATTGTCGTGCAAAATCCAGATGCAGCAGACACTAGACAAAGTCCATCGCCTGTGCACATGGTGGGTTTAATTATTTGGAAAAGGAATATGAGAATTCTTCTGAGATCCTCGGAGGTCCACGCGCTGCAAAGCTTTCAACGCTATCAGAGTTTAATCCTAAGAATGAGCAGGCAAAGGGAACCCAAAAGAAATTAGTTAAGAACAATATGATGGAGACTTGTGAAGGTCTTAGCAATATTGATGCAGAAGTAAGTGGCTAAGATGTTGAGCTTGGTGATTGGAAAGATGCTCCTTTCTTGGCTAGACAGGGAGGAGTTTCGGTGGTTTATTTTGTTGTCATTTCTGTTGTCCGGGTTATTTCAGGGTTGTAATTTGGATATTGTCTTGTAACTCAAACCCTTCTATCCTTTTATTTTTTCTAGTTCCTTTAGTCGTAGTATCTCATTTAGTGTTATCTAGGTTTATTTTAGGGTTGTACCCTAGGTTATTTTGCTTGTTTTGCTATTCAAACCATTTCACTGTTTGTTTAATGCGATTCTTTGTTTTCTGCTATTTCTAGTTTTTTTTTAGTTTTCTTCTCCTTTTACAGTTCTTTTCATGCTGGTTCTAGTGACATGACATGCACGCATCATGACATGCACGCATAATTCTAGGCCTGGTCTTAAAAGTCAGTTTGGTCATGAAGCAATGGAAAAATTTGAAGGTGATAGGGACATTTGAGGGAAATAAGTAAAGGCATCATTTGAAGCCCGAACCATGTGAAATTGGGGTAGATAAAGCATAAATAAATACTATTGAAATGCATCATGCCGCATCATATTGAAGCTAAAGGCAAGTTTGCCCAAATTGGCAAGGGTCGTTCGTGGTAATGAGAGTGAGAGTGTTGTCCAATAGTGCTTTGTATTTAACAGATGTAGAAGGCGAATGTGTGGATATGGCTATCAAGTCTGGCATAATCAAAAGATGTCACAAATGTTTTCCTTGGTTTGTTTAATCATGTTGTTGGTGCTTGGCATGTTTTGAAGATTAGAATGACGTAGGCATTTTGTTCTTCTATCTAAACACCTTATCCTTCGTTACCCCTTTGAGCCCTATTTATTTTCTTTCATACCCCTCTTTTGGAATCAGTAGCAAAGATCAGGAACACAAGCATGAAAGATGAGTAAAGGAAAAAAAGAAAAGAAGAATAATGAAAAGAAGAGGAAAAAATAATGAGAAAAGGAAAAAAAAAAAGAAAAAGAGAAGAAAAAGAAAAAAGAAAAAAACAACAAAAAGAGAAAAGGAAGAAAGAAAATAAAAGAAGAGAAAGAGGAAGAAAAAGAAAAGAAAAATCACAACAACAAAGTAATTCCTATGATATGAACTACGTTCAACCTGATTCTTTAAGGATACGTAAGTAGCCTCACGGTTCGGTCCCATCAAAGTAAAAATCCAAAAGTCCCCAAGCAAAGAAACTGGGGCAAGAGCTGTGTTTGTGTGAGAAATCTGATTCCGGAAGTTGTAATCTTGAACACATTTGAATTGTTTTGAGCCTTTTAATACCCTTTTTCTAACCCATCTGAAAGCCCACATTACGGTCCAGATAAAGACCTTCTGATCAGTCTTCGAGAGATGACAAGTCGAGCAAGTAGATGTGATTCATATCAGGGGCAACACTCCAGTCCAAACAAGGAAAAGGAAAATGAGAGATTCTTATCAATGAAAACCCTCACGGGTACCGCAAGGCGAGGAAAAGCTGAGAGAAATCAAAAATGAGAAAGGCTTGATGGTGAAAGCCCTTCGGGCACTACAAGTCGAATAAGGATTGTGAATCAGATTGGCTAAGTGGAGCGTTGAAGCCCAGTTTCATGGCAAAAAGGTAAAACAACAGTCAAACATCATGTTTGCTTATCATAATAGGCCACAGGTGCATGTCATGGTCATTAGAGTTGGTATCCACATCCGATAGGTTTCTACTTTGTAGTTTTCTTGTTCGGAATCATCTCTTTTCATTGTCTTTTGTCCTGTTTACTTCCTCTTCATGAGTCTGTTTGGTCAGAAAAAGTGAGAAATGACTTCAAAATTTGCCACCAGCTTTCCAATTACACAAAACAGGATCTAGCTAGCACATCAAAGTGCCATAAGTCAGGAAAGAAAAACGTGTGCACTGAGTCGGTAACAATCAACATGCTTTGGGATTCATGTGAAATACAAAGGTTTGGTATATATCAATTCATGAACAATGCAATAGATAGAGGATGTTGGGTGAACGGATCAAAGGTATTCTCTATGATAAAGTTGACAGAAAAAGTGGTTAACCAATGACAAGCAAGGTCTACCAAGCAGAAATCAAAGTTATCATGGCAAATGAAGGAGCAATTGACCTCAAGGCTAAGGCCAGTGGTTTAGGTCAAGAAAGAACAGCATACGCACAGAGTGGGTGGGAATTGGCGTGTTTTGGGATTCATGTGAAACACAAAGGTTGGTAAATGTCAGTTCATGAGCAATGCAACAGATAAAGAGTATTGGGTCTGAACGGAGAAGAGGTATTTTCTATGATAAGGGTGATAGAGAAATTGGTTAGTCAATAAGTAAGCAACGTCTTTCAAGGTGAAATCAAAGTTATCATGGCAAGTGAAGGAGCAATCGCCGCAAAGTCAAGGCCACAAACCAACCACTATGTTTAAACTCACAAGTTTTCTTTGTCTGAAACAGGGACGAAAGCTATGTTCATATCAAAGCTAGGAAGCTTGAAATTTTCAGGTGTAATGCCCCAGTTCTGGTTACACAAAGGCTATTGAGAAGATCACACAACACCCCTAGTATAAACACTTCCTAGTCGGGGTTTTCAAGTTATATTTTGTTGTAGGAGACACACTTCCTAAATTGAGATTTTACCTTTAGGAGACGCACTTTCTAGTTTGGATCATATGAGTTTGAGTCACTGATGGTTTCACCCCTAGGAGATGCACTTCCTAAATTGAGATTTCACCCATAGGAGACTCGCTTCCTATTTTGAGTCATTGAAGTTTCACCCCTAGGAGACGCACTTCCTAAGTTTATTTTCACCCATAAGAGACGCACTTCCTAAATTGATATTTCATTCATAGGAGACACACTTCCTAGTTTGTTTCATTTAAGTTTCATCTAGGAGAAGCACTTCCTAGTTCAAGTAATGATATTTCACCCCTATGAGACGCACTTCCTAGTCTGGGCCTTTCAAGTTATATTTTGTTTTAGGAGACGTACTTCCTTAATTGTGATTTCACCCCTAGGAGACGTACTTCCTTAATTGTGATTTCACCCCTAGGAGACGCACTTCCTAGTTCGAGTCATTTAAGTTTGGCCCTAGGAGACACACTTCCTAGTCTGGTTCATTGAAGTTTTACCCATAGGAGATGCACTTCCTAAATTGAGAGTTCATTCATAGGAGACGCACTTCCTAGTCTGAGTCATTGAAGTTTAACCCCTAGGAGATGCACTTCCTAGTTTGGTTCATTGAAGTTTTACCTGTAGGATACGTACTTCCTAATCAAGGGCTTTCAAGTTATTCTTTTAGGAGGCGCACTTCCTAAATTGAGAGTTCATTCATAGGAGACTCACTTCCTAGTTTTAGTCATTGAAATTTTCACCCCTAGGAGACACACTTCCTAGTCTTGGTCATTTAAATTCACCCCTAGGAGATGCACTTCCTAGTCTAGGTAATTTAAATTCACTCCTAGGAGACGCACTTCCTAGTTTGGTTCATTCAGGTTTTATTTTAGTAGACGCATTTGCTAGTCAAGGTTTTTTGGTTTTACTCATAGGAGGCGCACATACTAGTCTAATCTTTAGTTTATTCTCATCATTGCATCAATAGTATAAGTGACTTGTAATTTTGCTAACAACTCATAAATCTTCCTAGTGCAAACCGGGGCAGAAAATTTCATTTGTTTTGTTTGATTTGATCGCAGGCACCCACATGGAAAATATGGGAACACAAAAAGTTTCAGCAATCAGGCGCCCACCTGGAGAACAATGGAAGACAATTCAAGTTTCAAGGGAAAACAATTCAAGTTTCAGAGGAAAGGAATAAAATTCAAATGTTGGTAATCAGGCGCCCACCTAGAGAACAAAGGGAAAGCAGCAATGTTCAAAGGAAGACGGTTCAAGTTCAGCAATCAGGCGCCCACCTGGAGAACAAAAGGAAAGCAATTCAAGTTTCAAAGGAAGATAGCACAAATTTCAAGGGAAATCATCAAGGTTCGAAGGAAGACAAGTCGAGTATTGGCGATCGGGTGCCTACCTAGAGAATAAGGGAATTCACTTCAGAACGCACTTCAAGTCAGCAACAAAAGAAGCTCATGGCAAGAATGCGAGTCAACAGTCCGAGGTGATCAACAGAAGTTAGTCATAATCCAGAATAAAAAAAGAGAAAGGCAAAAAGTGAATCCAAATGCATAAGTTGATGTAAAATGTGAATTGCTCAAGGCATGGCTGAAATCACAAGCATGTTGTGTCCGATTTTGATCCTGAAAGTTGAAGAAGAACGAGCTAGCACCTGCAACTAGCAAGCATCAAGGTTCAAATCCAAAGTCTGCATGAAGAACCACTCAAGACTCAAGATCAAGCTTCAAAAGACTTATAGATAGGAATCTTGTAACTCGTAGTTGATAGACTTAGCTAGTCTTTTTCATGTTTTGATTTTTGATGTAACATCGGGACCGCGGACCGGAACCTCGACGGAACAGCACCTTGACCATCTCTCCACCTCAGTATACTCCACCATCTCACTCACCTCTGAACTACACGTGGCCTGATTCCTTTATAGCCAAGGATATGTAGGCAGCTAAGATACCAAGGCTCGGTCACATTCCCTTTTTCTCAGTTTTAGTCTCTCCCAAATAAGGGTCGGGTCAAAAAACCTATCTAGTCGTTCTTTGTCTGAAAACTCTTCGCGTTTCCAGTCAAAGAGGGGCAGCAATAGACATGTGATTTTTGACCCTCCCCAAGATTTTCCATATTTTAGTATGTAAATATTTAATTTAGGCCTAATATAGCTATTTCAACTCATTTTTACTATTTTACTTTTATTTTATAACAAGAAAATGAAAATTACTAAAAAATAGGTTCATTAATGTTTTATAGTCATTTTTAATCTTGAAAAAAATACAAAAAAAATAGTTTTGTTTTAATGGTCAGTCTTATTTTAATAATTATTTTTACTTAAGTAGAGCTAATTAATATTTTTGATAATACTTTTAGTTAATTAAGCTAATTTTAAACATAGCTAGTTACAAAGGCCCAAGTTTCTTGCCCTTTCCTTAAGCTCAATATCCAACACCCATTAAGCTAATCTTAGGGACCCTTCTAGATTCTTCTTTGGGACAAAAAATAAATAAAAAGACCCTAAGGATTTAACACAAAAAGACCTAGGGACTAATTGGCAGATACAAAAAAAATACACCTAAAACCTAGACCTATATTATAGACTAAGGCATATCAGCTAGAGGACAACAAAATACGCCCAAAAAAATCTAAAGGAGCGCAGCTTTCACAGGAACCCCCCCCCCCAGATCATCTTCTTTGAACCCTACCACCCCATGAAACAAACGACCACCTAAATCCATGTGCTAACAACCTGATCTTCTTCATCATCGAAAAAGCTCCCAGCAGCCAGAACAAAATGATCCCCACCCCATCGACTCACTTGTTTCAACAACAACAGCCACCGGACCTCAAGACTTACCCCATCGCCAAAAAAATGCCAACGACCCTTGAACGTTAATCACCAAACGACCCCATCTATTCCAGCAACAAAACCAACGTCCACCCCTATGAACAGACACCATAACAAGCAACAGTGACGACTTCTTCATTTCGCGACCTCTCACCGGAAACAACCGGTGCACCACTGTCCAGTAGTCTACCAACCACCAATCGCTGCTGCCTTTTGAGCACACGAGACCTAAGCTATCAGGTATTCACCCTCGAGAATCCTTACCCAGTAGTTTGGACCTATACGTTGAAGAACAACCGTAGACCTTCTGTTTGTCACCAAATTTCCATCGAGATAGAGGTCCGATGAGTTTCTACGAGGTTTTCAGTGCAAATTCGCATTGTATTTTCGATTCGGGGTTCATATTTTTAGGGGTTGTCCGAAGGATGACCATCCGTCTTTTATAAGCTTAGTTGAGGCTTTTTGTGTAAATATGGAGTTATTGATGCAGTTTACATTGCGTTAAAACAAGCAGAACTCCGTTCAACTGATTTGTTGATGTATTGGCAGGCATGTACCTCCTATACCTAATGATTTTTTCCTAATTTAATGTGTTTGAGAATTTTTACTGAAATCATGGTAATTTTTACAATATTTTATATTATGTGTCTGGCC
The DNA here is from genome assembly GCA_026770625.1 of Nicotiana glauca. NCBI lineage: Eukaryota > Viridiplantae > Streptophyta > Magnoliopsida > Solanales > Solanaceae > Nicotiana > Nicotiana glauca. Next base: position 244,521 of record MU705786.1, on the reverse strand, counting down.
ACTTTAAATCATTGAAGTTAGTTCATTATTATAGTTAAAGGTTGGATCTGTTTTAATAAAGTGAAGTACACCATGATGTGCAGTGTTAGTTAATAGCTTGGTTTAATTTCAATTACTATATCCATTGATGATTAGTTATGTAACAAGTGGATACAGATTTGTTGCTTGTCAATAGGATTGATTTGGTAAGGTCTCGTAAAAAAGAGCCTGAGGTGTCGTGAATCAGGCTTGGATCTATCTTTGGGGTTTGCCTATTAGCTACATACTGGCTCTGTATCAGTAGTATTAGAAAATCAATTAATTCATAAATTTTGGAGTTTGCTTTAGTCGCATAATTTAAATTAATTTCCTAAACTTGGGTATGCATTTCATGTGACCCAAATCTAAATCTTAATAACTTTGGATAAAATTTGTTTTGGGTTATGGGGGCATTTCATGTGACGCAGTCCAAAGACACATTTTAGATAATGTTAAATCTTCTTTAAAATAAATAAAAATAAAAGCGACTTCGAAGTTAAAAGGCACATAGGTTCAAAAGTGTTTAAAAATCAGATAACCAGGCCAATTCTAACAGTTGAGCAACCGTGCTAGAATCACGGAACTCGGGAATGCCTCACACCTTCTCCCGATTAACAGAATTCCTTACCTGGATTTTTGGTTCGCGGATTGTAATGCAGAGTCAACCTTTTTCTCGATTCGGGATTTGAACTAGTGACTTGGGACACCCTAACTATCCCAAGTGGCGATTCTGAATCTTCTAATAAATAAATCCTATTTTGATTGTCCTTTAATTGGAAAAACTCCCTTATTATACCCTCTTCCAGGGGTGTAGTGAAAAAGGAGGTGTGACAAAAGGCATGCCCGGCAAGTCTGTCTAGTATCTGGTCAATAAATGACAATGGAAAGTGATCCTTGCAGGTCACCTTATTCAACTTGCGATAATCCATGCACACCCTTCATCCGGTGACTGTCCTGGTAGGAATTAGCTCATTCTACGCATTGGTAACCACGGTCATACCACCCTTCTTCAGCACACATTGAACCGGCTAAGTCCAAGAACTATCAGAGATGGGGTACATAATCCCGATATCCAATCACTTGATCGCCTCCTTTTTCACAACTTCTAGCAATGATTCGTTCAACCTCCTTTGATGTTCCAAGGAGGGCTTTGCATCATCTTCAATAATGATCATGTGTATACAAAAGGCATGGTTGATCCCCCGAATATCAGCTAAAGTCCATCCAATTGTCCTCTTCCATTTTTGGAGCACTTCTAATGTGGCATCTACCTGCAAGTTAGTAAGACAAGAGGAAATAATAACTAGCAAAGTAGAACTTCGACCTAAGAATTCATACCTGAGGTGTGGAGGCAAAAACTTCAACTCCAACATGGGAGGTTCCTCAATTGAGGACTTTGTTGGTGGAGTCTTCTTATTCTTAAGATCCAAAGAGAGCTTTCGGGGCTCATAAGAGTAAGAGCCCATTCTATGCAAAGCATTAACACACTCCACCCAGCCTTCGTCCTTATTCACATAAAGATTCAACAAAATTGCCTCTATAGGGTCCTCCACATTAATCATTGCACTAGTATCATCACTTATCACCGTCGTGACAAGATCCACAAATGAGCACACTTCAGTACAGATGGGCTGCTTCATTGACTTACACACATGAATGACCACTTTTTCATCATCCACTCGGAAATTGACTTCCCCTGCTTCGACATCAACTAAGGCCTTCCCAGTTGCAAGGAAAGGTCTTCCCAAGATTATAGGCACCTCAAAATGGACTTTGCAGTCAAGAATCACAAAATTAGAAGGTAGGATAAATTTGTCCACCCGAACAAGAACATCATCAATTATACCCAATGGCCTCTTCATTGTTCTATCCGCTATTTGCAATATCATAAAAGTCGGCCTCGGTTGCCCAATACCCAAAGTCTTGAAAATTGAGTAGGGCACCAAGTTGATATTTCCTCCCAAATCACATAGAGCTTTTACGAAGTCTGCATTCCCAATGGTGCAAGGAATGGTGAAAGCACCATAGTCTTCTAGCTTTGGAGCCATTGAGTGCACTATTGCACTAACTTAGTGGGTCATCTTGATAGTTTCACAATCTATGGATCTTTTCTTTGTCATCATGTCTTTCATGAATTTAGCATAACCCGACATTTGCTCTAGAGCCTATACCAAAGGCACATTAATGGATTAGCTCTTTATCATGTCAATAAATTTCTTAGACTGATTCTTATTTTTCTGCTTTGCGAGCCTTTGAGGATAAGGTGGAGGTGGCCTTGGAAAAGAAGCCTTGGCTTTAGGCACAACCATTTTTGGCATGTCTATTACGTGTTCCCTAGTATGGTTCACGTTATTTTGTGTTTCCACCTCGTTATCTTGGGTATCAATCCTCACTTCTTCATTCGAGTTCTCATCAATCACATTTTCAACCACAAAAGGGATCTCATTCTCTTGCAACTCAACTTCATCATCCAAAATTTCTTTTTTGTTGGAGGCATTCATATCACCGCCTCGTCCACTACTTGTATTTACCACCATTGTATGCCCGATATTATTTCCACCCTTTAAGTTGGCTACCGTATCACTAGGTAAAGCCCCCTTAGTGTGAGTATTCAAGGATTGTGAGATTTAGCCTAATTGAACCTCCAAGTTTCTGATTGAAGTATTGTGGGAAACCAACTGAGCATCCAAGTTAGCATTATTTTTCATCATCTGTTAAAACATCATTTCAATTCTCCCCATTTCATGGTTTGATGAACTAGGACCCTGGGATGGAAATAGGGGTGGATTTTTGGGTTGTTGATACATCGAGAGCCTTTGAAAGCCTTGCCCCCGATTTCCTTGGTTGCTATTGTTCCAATCGCCCTGATTGTTGTTTCCATCCCAATTCTTGTTGTTTCCATTCCAATTACCCTTATTGTTCTGATTACTATTTTGGTTGCCCCAATTTGGATTTTGGTTGTTGTACTATTCCCTTGTTGTTGTTGATTTCCCTAATTTCCTTGGGATCTCCATTGTTGTTGTTGGTTAGAAGAATTGCCCCTTTGGCCTTGATAGTTGTTCACATATTGCACTTCTTCATTCTGCTTATCATAGCCCTCATCTTGGAACCCACCACTATCTTGGTCATATTGATCCGAACTACCTTGGTTCTGTTGACTTCTTTGTCTTCTTTTGTTCACTAGCATGTTGACACCCTCCATAGCATTTACTTGTCGAGGAGTTTGAACTTGCTGTAATTGTGTCTTTGCTAGCTGGTTCATTGTTGTTGTAAGTTCTGCTTTTTCCTTCCCATTATCATGGAGCTCCTTGTGCAAGTGAATGATTGTTGGGGGGTCACCCTATAGCACATTTTCTCTACTTTGCCAAATGGAGGACGTGTTATCCATCTCATCTAAATTGCATTAGCCTCATCATATGGTGTGTTCATGAAATTGTCCCCGGCGAATTAGTTCACTATGCACTGATTAGTGGTGTTAATACCCCGGTAGAATGTCTGTTGTATTAGTGCCTTAGTCATATCATTGTTGGGACACTCCTTTACCATAGTCCGGTATCTTTCCCATACATCATACAATGGTTCGTTGGGCCCCTATTTGAAAGCTAAGATTTCATCCCTCAAATTTGCCATGTGCCTTGGTGACAAAAACTTTGCAATCAATTTATCCGCCAACTCATCCCAAGTAGTGATGGAATGGTTGGGAATTCGTTCAAGCCAGTCCAAAGCCTTCCTTCTAAGTGAAAAATGGAATAGTCTCAAAAGAAGTACATCCTCTGACACATTTGTTTTCTTGCTCCCCCAACAAGTAACTACATGGGGAACACCTATGAAATACCCTCGTTGCTCCAACAATGTCAGCATCACATTGGTAATTTAAAAATTGACCATCTGGATCCGGGGTGGGACAATTGCACTACCATATCCTTGGTTGGGAAGCACCCGAGGAGCCACTCTTAGAGGTGGCGGGGGAGGGTCTGAAACATTATCATTGGCTTGGCGGCCTCTTCTTTATCCTTGAGGTACTAGAGGCACCTCTTCGTCACTGTTATCATCAACCTCCTCCCTCGGGAACACGTTTCCAAGAAGCTAATTGTTGTTGTTATTTGCCGCCATATTTGTACCTGCATTGGCGTCACACACAAATTAGTATCACGGAAGGAACAAAAAATAATAGACAAAACTATTTAGATAGATAGCCAAAACAGTTATCTCCCCCGGCAACGGTGCCAAAAATTGATCAGGTCCAACCCTACACCACTATAAAGTTGCAAGAGCGATCGATGCAGCTTTTACCTGAGATGGTCGGGATCGAATCCAGAGGGAGCTAGATTGTTTGGGTTTGGATTCCTATCTAAATTAGCAATGCGTAGTGCTCTTAATTACACTTCCAATCATAATTGTTCATTTGTTACTTCTAATATTATACTAATGAGATGCTAAATTAAACTAAGAAATAACGCTTGAACGGTTTTCTAAATGGATAACAAGGCACTAGGGAAGTTACTTTCTCCTAGGTGAATATTTGGCGGATTCTAAAGCTTAAGGCAATGTTTTTATGTTGGGGATTGCGATATAGCCAATGCATGGAACTACTCACTCTATACCTCTCGGTAGCTTGAGTGACTTTGCCCTAATTGACTTTCTCAAGACCAATTGGGTGTCAAAATTGAGCAAGAAATATAGGCTCAAGTCGGGTATTACTATCTCTAGGTTTAACCTTTTAATTGGGGTTATCAATTCTCTTGAATACGTTCCAATTCCTTGTTGGACCAATTTTCCTAGACTCAAGCTTTCTTTCTCAAGAAGAGCCCAAGTTAAAAAAGCACAAATTAGTGTTTGCAACCACTAATTCAACATAGAAAACACAAATCAATCCAAATATCAACCACTCATAAACATCTAAGACTTAAAACACAAGACTTATCAAATACCCACACTAGGGTAGAGCCACAATCATAGATAATGCTAGCTACTCATAATAATGGAAGGAATCAGATAATTAGATGAAGAATAACTATAATATGTTTACAAGCTAGGAATTAAAGATTCAATGTTGAACTAGCCACAAAATTACTCAAATTAGGTCCAAAATGGTCTTTTCATGCTCTACTACGAATTAGATAACCTAAAATTTTTAAAAAAGAAGTATTTATACCAGGCTGAATTTCTAGACAAAAATACCGCTGAAGGAGGTACCGCGGATCGCAAAAAATGCATCTCGGCCGCAGTGAGGCTTTTTGGCTTAATTTATGAGTCTCTGAATTTGGCCACCACAGACCGCATAAAATGCATCACGGTTGTGGTGGCTTCACTACGGTTCGCACAAAATGGACTGCGGCCACAGTGGCTTCCAACTTCCAAATTCCCAACTCTCTGAATCCCTTCTCCACAGACTGCCTAAAATGGATTGCGGTCAAGATAATGCTACTGCGGCCGCAAAGAATCTATCACAGACCGCAGTGCTTGAGCTTCCAAAAATGCATCTCTATGATCTTTTCCACCACGAACATACTAAATGGACTGCAGCCGTGGTGGGTCTGTTGCGGCTATAGTGTATTTTATGCTGTAGTGGTGCCTTGACTTGTTCTTAGTGCTTGTGAATTTTTAACTCCTTTTTAGCTGGTTTTGACTACTTGTCACTTTTTTTACCAAACCCTGCAAACAAGTACAACATGTAAGCCTTTGGGACTATTTGTATACATTTTTAATCAAAACTCAAGTAAAACGGAGTGTAAAATGAACTAGAACCCCCAGTTATCACCCTCACACAACAAAAGAGAGTAGTTCCACACACAATAAAATTTAAGAACAATTAGGAGCTCAAGATAGAAAGAATTCACTCACTCTTAGAAATAACATTCATATGCCACAAAAGATGTACCATAGGCTTGCCGGTAGTATACTACTCTACTAATTGAGCTCATTCAGCCTAGGATCAAGTAGGACTTTAATTGGTTCTAATGTAGGCTCCGTTCAGGTAGGATATATTTGGATATCAGAGTGACTACACCCCCTAAGAACTTTAATACATACACTTTAACATTTAAAATCCCAAACTTATGTTAAACCATAACTCCATCTTCATATCAATGTATATTAACTCCATACTTTATTAAGCACAATTACGTCAAGATTCACCACTATCAAGGAATATTTTTCACAGCAATACAACAATTTTTTTCTTTCTTTTTCAATTCAAGTTGCTCTTACTTTTATAAAATAGTGCACCTTTCTCCTTATTTCATCATTTCCACTCAAAAGCCAAACCAGTACCACTTCACGCTTTGAATTTTACAAAGTTTATCATAATTCAAGTGCTCATGAGAGACAAAAAAAGTTCAAATAGATAGTTAATTCAAATAAATGGGTAACTCTTATAGTGTGGCTGCCAAAGAAACAAGATTACATGCTCAAAAAGGGTTAACTACGATACATAACACTTTGTTTTCGATTCATCTGTCATGGTTCTAATAGGTATGATAGGTTTGTAGCATTTCATTTGTGGTGGTACTTGTTGAACTTGCAGGATGATTCTCTTGTTTGAATCATTTTCCATGATTTAGTACATTTGGATTGTTGCTTATTGGTGCACGGATTGTACGGGTTATGGCTTTAGATTGTATTGATGTGACATGTCACTAGAGTGGTTGTGTTAGATGAGATGATGTCATTGGACCTAGAATAGATACTATCAGATTTGATTACATCATGTATGGAGGATAATATCAAAAGTCAGCTTAGAAATTAGCTATAGTTCTTGTCGAAAGAGGGAGAGTTCCATGACTTATTGGTTTGTTAAATGATTATGAGTTTTTGCGTGTTTCTTTCATCATTGGCAGTGTACAATGGTTCAGAACATGATTTTAGTTGATATGAGGTTTGTTACCAGTGTTGAGTTGGTTACCGAGCAGCTATTGCGATCGAAAGTTATCGCTATGAGTATTTGAGTTGGGTGGTATATCATGTGATTGTGTCTTGGGTCATGGTTATGGATTGATAGGGCTTGTACAGACTTATACAATATGTAGGTACGAAGTTCAGGTCTTGTAGTAGATTTCAGATGTTGGAAATTGGATACTATGGTTTACGGACTAAGGATGGAGTGATGATACTCAATTGTATGGTGTTTTCGGGCCTAGCTTAAATACGGTGACTTAGGATCACCCCAAGTATGTTCATGGTAAGGTTACACAGTGGTTTGAATGCTTAATAACAACTCTTGGCACCTTCGAGGACGAACGTATGTTTAACTGGGGGAGAATGTAACGACTGGACCAGTTGTTTTGAGCATTTGCACTTCGCTTGGAGTTTAGGGTCACGAGTAGCTCCATATGATTTATTAGGAATTTTATGCAAAATTGGAGTTCATTCCGAGTTGATTTGATATGTTTTGGCGTGAGTTTTTGGAAGTTGAAAGTTTGAAAGTTCATTAAGTTTGATATGAGGCCTCAAGTAGGTACATATTATGATATGGAACTTTTTGGTATGTTTTAATGGGGTTCGAGGGGTTCAAGTGATTTTCGGATAGGTTTGGGTTGTGTTGTGCTAGTTTTCTTGTGTTTCGACGTCGTTTCTTCAAGCATAAATGGTACCATATTGAACCAATAAGCTCCGATTTCTATTTTAATTGAAGCATCATATCCGTATAGTAATTACGGAGTCATTGAAATAAGAATCATCAAATTTGGACATCGTATGAGGATTTTATGGTCATTTTACTAAGAATTAGGTTGTCAGATTTTTTCTGATTAATTACGAAATTACCACTGACTGCGTATATAAAAATCTGCATTATTTCCGAAATTGAAACCAACATATCCCCTTCAATACAAAGTTAAATGGAGTGATTCATGAGCTTAACTTGACTAGAATTTCACAAGGAATCCATTGGAGGCATCAAAAATGAGTTTCGAGATCTTTTGGCACAAAAACAAGGCAAAACCATGTTAAAGCGAGGGTTTTATTCATTTAACATATTTTGAATTGGGGAGCTTGGAACTGGGCAATTTTTGAGGATATGAATTGGGGTAAGTGTTCTCTACTCGGTTTTGATTATATTTCGTGAATCTATCTTCAATTTTAGCTTTTGGTTGCTGAATTTTAAAGAGAAAATTGAGAGTTTTGGTCTAAAGTTTCATAATATGAATTTTGTGTTTTGAACACCGATTTGGAGTCGTATTTGAGTGAAAATCTTGTGGTTAAACTCGTAATTGAATTGGTTGATAGATTTTGTGAGTTTTGTCAGGTTTCGAGGTATGGGCCCAGATTGAGCTTTTTGGTCGATTTTGGGCTTTTTTTAATTAAAGATTCGACCTTTTTCGATTGGGATTGGTTCCTTTAGCATTTTTTGATGTATTTGAGTTATTTTTGGTTAGTTTTGAGCCGTGGGGGGATCGGAACGCGCGATATAGAATTCTTGGAGCATCGCTTAGCTTGCTCGGTACTGAAATTTGCTTGTTAGAGGTTAGTAACTCTTCTAAAATTAGTTCTGAGTGTATGAAACCATGAATTATGTACAACGTGATTGATTTTGAGGTGACGCACATGCCAGGTGACGGACGTGTGGGCGTGCACCCTATGATTTGTCACTCCATTGTTCCCATGACACTGTTTAATGGCCTCATCTTGTTGATATATGCGTTGTCACCATTTGATTAAGTAACTGAGTTGTTAATCATGCTAGATATCGTGTTTAGGCTTTATGGTTAAATTTTTAGGACCCATAGTAGTCGTTACTTGCTGTCATCTTACTGATCTCATTGATAAGTCATACTCTGTCATATTCATACATTCATATCATATCTTAGTCTCACTTGTTGTTTATTGATACATCATATCATTATTGTCGGGCTCGTTTCTTGACATTGTGAGCTCGTGAGTGAGACACGAGAGATTGATTATTGAGAGAGGCCGAGGGCCTAATTATGAGGTTATTGATACTATAGCATGTGAGTTGTCCGTGCGGATTCTGATATTGATACTATAGCACGTGAGTTTTTTGTGCAACACGTGAGTATCTCATGCAAATTATAGCGCTTGGGCTAACGGAGCCCCTCCGGAGTCTGCACACCCATAGTGAGCGCGGATGATATTATTGAGGGATGGATTTCCCTAGACATGGATTTTTCCGAAGTACTTGATATCTGGGGATGGATTTCTCCATAGATTTGGATTGTCCTTTTTCTTCGGTACTGGATGACTTATAGTCAGTGTCGTATATGTTCCGGGATGGATTTTCCTGGGCTATATGGGCCATATACGGTACTGAGTGGTTGAGCATGATGAGTGGAAATTGTGAGACAGTTAGATTAATTACTTTGAGAGTGTAAGTACATGATTCATCTCTGAGATACTTGGCATTGGCATGCACACATGACATACATGCATAGAGATGCATTTTTCCTCATGATGTAGAGTATCATGTCATTCATAATTCTAATACATATTGATATGTGGGCATAAATAGTTATTTCACACTTGTTATCTGAAAGAAAATGAAACATCTTATTTACGATGAAAAGGATTTTTAGATAAATTACAAATTTTAAACTATCTCATATTTATGACGATTTTAGCATAGGATTTGAGTTTTTTTTACTGATATTCTTGTAAAACGAAAGTATTTTTTGGAAACTATGAAAAAGCTAAGAATTTAAATCTCTGAGTTACTTTCCTATATGCTCTAAGTTGTTATGAACTGATATTGGTTATTGGTGTTGAACCCGACCTATGTTTTAGCTCGTCACTGCTTTCAACCTAAGGTTAGGTTTATTACTTACTCAGTACATGGGGTCGGTTGTACTGATACTACACTTCTGCACATTGTGTGTCGATGTTGGTTGTTGTTGTTACTGTGCTTGATGGTTGTCGGATTGAAGATGTGCATGCGTTCATGTTGTAGTTGCCTCTTGTTCATGGTAGAAATAGAATTTATAAAACACTATTTATGTGCTTTTCAAATAGAAGATGTATATACTTCATATTGGTAAACGCTATTCTTAGAAACTCATGATTTGTACTACCAGTCCTTGGGAAATATATACGTTTCAGAAATTTTCTTCCATTTAATTGTTTTATTAATTTAATTGGAAATGGATAATTTTTAATTGGCTTACCTAGCGGGTTGGGTTAGGTGCCATCACGACTAGTGGATTTTGGGTTGTGACAAATTGGTATCAGAGCTTTAGGTTCATAGATTGTACAAGTCATGATCAAGTGTCTAGTAAAGTCTTGTGGATTGGTATGATGATGTCCATACCTATCTTCGAGAGGCTAGAAGACATTTAAGATATGCTACCCATCTTTCCTTTCTTATTATGCGACATTGATTTAGATTGAAATGTAACTGTTTTAATACCTTCCACACATTTGTATGCACATGTGAGCGCTCAGAATTGGCTGTACATTGACGGCTTGTGATTCCATGGATGAGGTGCAAGATGTGATTTCAGTATATTGATGATGGGCCAGTATGGAGGACTTGAGGACGAGTTTTGAGTGTAACTTGAGCATAAAGATGTTGATTGTATGGGCACGTGCTTTTGGATTTATATGTCCGGTAGTGTCCCTATTAGTGGAATTTGTGGCTAGATGGCTACGTGATAGTATGATGTGACTGTGAGATGTGTTCATATGGTTTGAATGCGATGAGAAAGGTTTGCTTGAGTTGTAGAAAGGATTATTGGGTGTTTGGTTTTTGTTTTGATGCGACGTATAGTCGAGTTACAAGTGTATTGGAAGATCTTTCATGTTGATTCAATTATGGAACAGACTAGATTCTCCTGTCTTATTGTTGATATTAGACTCATGAAGATTAAGCAATTGCGTAGTATTTGTAATTGTGGAAGGGTATAGAGAGATATCGGTTTGAGGAAAAGTAGTTGGGTTATAACCTGCAAGGGAACCTACAAATGCGTAATTTTATGATGTTGTGTGGTGTCTTTATTTTCTACCCGTAGGTTACATTTGTACGATTTGAGGTATTATATGTTTATGTAATTACATGAGCTTATGAAGGATTCAGTTGAATTTCAGTGCGGGATTTTGGCAGCATCAGAGTATGGGTATTATAAGTTATCATATGCTTTATTTCTTAGCTTTGAGACAAGTAGGGGAGCCTGCTATCGATGGGTTTATTGCATAGTTATGTGTTGTATTGATTTCAGTTTGAGGCATATCGGTGAATTAGTTATGACTTGCAAAGATTGAGTTCGAGAATGACTCGAGTAAGGAAATTTCTGAATGTGGGTTGTATCACACTCAATGGGTATATGGCAATCATGGAATGAATGAGTTTGTTATTTGTAACAGCTCTAGTGTGCTGGGAGTATGGGTCTACTCGGTTGCTTAGAGGTGTGAATTACTTCTTAGGGTGTTGGTGTGCAAATGGGGCACATGTCGTTCGGTCCGTTTGGGTGGTACAACTGAGAATTGCGTAGAGTGGATAACTCTCAATAATAGTTCTAATAGATTCAAGATTTATTTGTGCAATTGAGAATTTTGTGGATATGTATATGGCAAGAATCTGAGAGTTACATTGGATGGTGTCAATACTTGCAGTATTTCTATATCATTATGGATTCTACATTTTAGTGTCAGGTAGGTAAAAGGAGTGACTTTAAATTCACAGAAGGTCTTTTCAGAGTGGGTATCTCGGTTGTGGTACTTTTGGGGTGCATAATAGGGCATTCAACGGCTTATGAGCCTTAGGGCGGTATGGTTTTATGCTAGGGTCGCGTGTGGTGAGTTTTGGTTGAGGATTGTGGTATTATGGCGAGGAGAAGTATCAATTTGAAGGTAATTCGGAAGGAACTTAGGGATATAGGAAAACTTGGTAGTAGGTTCGATCGGCATGGTAATGCGTATGATAAGTTCTTTGGGTACTTACGACACGGTGAGTCTCTACAGGTGTTGCAAAAATCTAGGGTTTGGCGACTTGAGTGGCTTGGTTGAGTTAGAGAGATTCAATTCTGATGGCTTGGTTCTATGCAAATGGTTTTCAAAGTATTCTCGATAGTTTCTATTGTGGTTCGAGGCGTATACTTTCTATAGGTGTGTGGAACATGTAGCGTTCTGAGATTTCCTCCTAAATGGGATCAAATGGAAGGTTTTTGGCTGATTGAATATATATATATTCTACTTCCGACTCGGATTTGATTTCGAGATTTTTGTATTTTTCATATGACGACATAATAGGTGTGTTGTGTTGTGTTGTGTAGGATCGATATTTGCATGTTCAAGGTCACAGGTCAGTTTGAAGGGAAAGACATAAATTTTTAGGCAGCATGGACGGTTTCAGATGACTAGGGGAATGATATCACTATTTGGTATTGCTTGAGGAGAGTTTACATTTCAGAAGGCACACTGTGTTTTGATTTATGGATACTTTATTGGTATTGTGGCACTCTCCTGGTTTATCGACTGCCAATTTTTCAGATATTGCTATGTGGCACGAAAGAATTTGAGGAGCATTCCTCGTGGAATGATCGTGTATGGGAGATATGTTATATATTCGCGCGGTGGAGTTAGGATCAAATATGGTGATTCGTGTGTTCTACAGTATTTGGGGACTCAGAGCTCTTAGGAGAAGATTGCTTCATCGTTGTGGACTGTGAAAATGTTTCCAAAGCTAGTTAGAGGATGGTATGTGTTATGGTTAGTTCATTGTGGATCTTAGGAGGGTTATTTATCTATTTGTGGATGACTGGAGTTGATTTGGGGGTCCATTGGTAGGCCCAATTAGGATGTGTATCCTACACAATGTCGAATTGGTTGTCTCCATACTGCTATTGTTGAGGTATGTGCCATTTGATTGTTGTTATTGAGCTTATTCGTGTTCTAAAATAATTTGTGAGTTACTCTTCTGTGCTATGAAAACTTTTTGATTCGTTAGTTATATGCACACATGGTGCGGTTCTATTTAGGCCTTATAGCGGAATCTGAGTGAGATGGTTATTTGGGTGGTGCGTGGTTGATTGCGCATTATCTATGACCTTTCAGGTTTTGTGTATTTGCTTCTCCGTGGTTAATGTAATGCACTTTGGGTAGCTGATGTCGAATTTCGCATGGTTATTGATTTTGAGTAGGGTGGCTTGAGGTATTTAATATGGACCAGTGTTTGGATGGGGTCACGCATTGAAGTGGAGTTATGTTGAGATATGATCTTTTGTGTTATATTCATGCGTCTTGATTCTACTAGGTATGATGGATTTGTAATATTTCGGTTATGGTGGTACTTGTTGAACTTGTGGGATGGTTCTCTCGTTTGTGTCATTTTCCATGATTTAGTACATTTCGATTGTTGCTTATTGGTGCACGGATTGTACGGGTTATGGATTCAGATTGTATTGATGTGGCATGTCACTAGAGTGGTTGTGTTGGATGAGATGATGTCATTGGACCTATAATGTATACTATCGGATTTGATTACATCATGTATGGAGGATAATATCAAAATTCGACCAAGAAATTAGCTATAATTCTTGTCAAATGAGGGAAGTTGCATGACTTATTGGTATGATAAGTGGTTACGAGTTTCTGCATGTTTCTTTTATCATTGGCAGTGTACAAAGGTTCAGAACTGTCACGACCCTAAAACTGACCCGGTCGTGATGGCACCTATCGTGAAACTAGGCCAGCTGACACAAATCGAAAACTAACCAAAAAATCATAAGAAGTCATTTTACGCCATTAATTAACTAAAATCCCATAATATAAGTTCAAATAGCCAGTGCGGAAAGAAATAACACAAGCCCGATATCATTGTGTCACCAGTCATGAGAAACTACAAACCCGTCTAAGAACAAGAAAGGCTAACATAGTCAGAAAATAAAATACTAGGACACTCAAAGTAAGGTAAGACAGAGAAGTGCAGGGCTGCGAACGCCAAACAACTACTTAGGAAACTCCGGGAACCTGCTGGAAGACTAATCAATACTTACTACTGGGTCCCGATACTCCTGGATCTGCACAGAAGGTGCAAAGAGTAATGTGAGTATGCTAACTCAGTAAGTAATAAAAGTAAAAGTAGTTGAGCAGTAAGAAAATAGGTAATTCCACGTCATAACACTACAACAAACAGTATATGTCCTGAACTATATAGGAAATCCATTAACTCGTAAAAACAACTCAATTTTAGTAAAACCTTTTTAAAACATCTTTTAATAGTTTCAAACAAGAGGTGAAACCGTGAGTAAAAATGATAGAAACGTAAACAGCCCATCGGGCAAAACATGTACCATAAATTGCACCTTGGGCAAATATCAACGGAACCATCCCCTCGGCCTACCTCGCAACCGCTCGTAATCAGCCCCTTGGGCAACAACATAATATCACGTCACTCATACTGGGTACCCACGCTCACTGGGGGTGTTCAGACTCCGAAGGGGCTCCTACAGCCTAAGCGCTATCACAAGTCATCTCGTGGCATAACAAATTAGGCCCTCAGCCTCTCATATATCACAAATCAGTACAACCTACTATGACGCGCACCCCGATCTCATAATATCCTCACAACATAGGCCCTCAGCCTCACTTAGTCAGAACTCTCTCAAGCCCTTTAGGCTAACAGTAAAAACATGTACTCGGCTCAAAATATCATTTATGGAATCAAAGGAGTAAATAAAAACTGAGTTATGAAATTAGTGAAAATATATCATGACTGAGTGTAAAGATTAAGCCAAAAACAGTAAGGAAATAGTAGCAACAAGCCCCTAAGGGTCCAAACAGTCGGTGTAGGTCCCAAACACGGCATTTAGCCCCAAACATAGTAATACTTTCCAAAATACAATAATATCAAATAGTTTCCAATTAAATACACGACTTAATAGTCGTACGAGATGGACCGAGTCAAAATCCCCAATGGTGCATGACTCCACGCTCGTCATCTAGCGTGTGCGTCGCCTCAAAGTAGCACAACGATGTGAAATTCGGGGTTTCATACCCTCAGGACAACATTTACAATCATTACTTACATTAATCCAATCCAAACTCTAGCCCGCAATTTCTTTGACTCTCGAATCGGCAGCAACTCACCCCGAATATATCTAAAATCATAATCATAACATCAAAATAGGCTAAAGGAACAAATCCCACACGATAATAATCAAATTACGTCACAAATCCTGAAATCGGCCAAACCCAACCTCAGGGATCACGTCTCGGATTTTGACACTAGAATCCTTATCGTCCCACGATTCTAAACATACCAATAACACAAAAATCAGACCCCAAATGGCCCCTCAAATCCACAGCGAAAACTCTCTAATACTATATGCTAATTCTCTAATTTTAACCCTTAATTTCCAATAATTTCAAGTCTAATCAGTAAAATAATTCCATGGAATTGAGTATTGGGTTTAAAAGTCTTACCTCCAAGCGTTATCCTTTGAATCCCTCTTCAAATCCTCCCAAAAAGCTCTCAATCCGTCTAAAAAATGGTGTAACAAGGCTAAAAATCACGAAGAAAGGCTTATATAGTTTCTGCCCAGGTGTTCCCGCACCTACGGACCAATTATCGCACTAACGGACCCCTTCCATGGTCAAAATAACCGCACCCGCGGTTTTCACTTACGGGCGAATTTCCATATCTGCGGTTAGAACCTCGCACCTGCGGCCCCGCAGCTGTGCTAGAAGCTCAACATCTGCGATCCAGCTCCAAATGACCAAAACCGCTTCTGCAACCTCCTCCACGCATCTGCGACACCGCACCTGCGGTCCCCAATCCGTAGGTACGGTTATGACAGGAACAACAAGTGAAGCGGCTCAACTTCAATTTCCAAACTCCCCGTCAACCTTCTGAATCAATCCCGAGGCCCCCAGGACCTCAACCAAAAATACAAACAAGTCATATAACACTATTCAAACTTGTAACAATCCTTGGAATACACAAAACAACGCCAAAACACCAAATCACCCTTGGATTCAAGCCTAAGGATTCCAAAACTTCTAAATTCCGCAATCGATCAAAAAGTATATAATACCTCATCCGAATGATCTAAAATTTTGCACACACATAAAAATGACACAACAGACCCATTCCAATTTTCGGAATTCCATTCCGACCCTAATATCAAAATTTCCACTACTAACCGGAAAAGGTCAAAATTCTAATTTCGCCAATTCAAGCCTAAGTCTACCATGGACCTCCAAAATACATTCCGATCACGCTCACAAGTCCCAAATCACCCGACAAAGCTATCCAAACCATCAGAATTCATGTCCGAGACCTTCTACCCATAAGTCAACATCCGGTTGACTTTTTCCAACTCAAGCTTACTCAAAAGAGACTGTCTCGTTCCTCTCCAAAACCACTCCGAACTCGAACCAACCAACACGATACCACATAATACAACTGAAAAATACATAAAGAAGCAGAAATGGGGGAAACAGAAGGGTAACTCATGAAACGACCGGCCGGGTCATTATATTCTCCCCATCTTAAACAAACATTCTCGAATGAGTCAAGAAACATACCTAAAGCCTTAAATAGGTGAGGATATTTGCTCCGCATCTCCCGCTCGATCTCCTAGGTAGCATCCTCCATGGGCCGACCTCTCCACTGCACTTTCACTGAAGCTATATCTTTTGACCTCAACTTTTGGACCTGCCGCTCCAAAATAGCCATTGGCTCCATATCATAAGTCAAATTACCATCTAACTGAACCGTGCTGAAATCCAAAATATGAGACGGATTGCCAATATACTTTCGGAGCATAGAAACATGAAATACCATATGCACACTCGACAAGATAGGTGTCAAAGCCAGCTCATAAGCCACCTCCCCAAACCTCGGAAGCATCTCAAAAGTCCCAATAAACCGAGGACTCAATTTATCCTTCTTCCCAAATCTCATAACAACCTTCATGAGTGATACCTTCAGTAGAACCTTCTCCCCAACCATGTAAGACACATCACGAACCTTCTTGTCAGCATAACTCTTTTGTATTGACTGCGCTGTACGAAGCCGCTCTTGAATCACCCTCACCTTGTCCAAAGCATCTTGCACCAGGTCTATTCCCAAAAGCCTAGCCTCACTCGACTCAAACCAACCAACTAGAGATCTACAATGTCTCCCATATAAAGCCTCATATGGAGCCATCTGAATACTTGATTGATAACTGATGTTATAAGAAAAATCTGTGAGCGGTAGAAACTGATCCCATGACCCTCCAAAATCAATGACACAAGCGCACAACATGTCCTCCAATATCTGAATAGTGCGCCCAGACTGCCCGTCCGTCTGAGGGTGAAAAGTTGTGCTCAACTCAAATTGAGTACCCAACTCTCTCTACACAGCCCTCCCGAACTGTGAACTAAACCGATTACCTCTATCCAAAATGATAGAAACTGGGACACCATGCAAGCGAACAATCTCTCGGATATAGATCTCTGCCAACCGCTCTGAAGAATAGGTAGTACACAAAGGAATGGAGTGCATGAACTTGGTCAACCGATCCACAATCACCCAAATAGCATCAAACTTCTTCAAAGTCCATGGGATTCCAACTACAAAGTCCATGGTGATCCGCTCCCACTTCCACTCTAGAATATCTATCTACTGAAGCAAGCCACCTGATCTCTAATGCTCATATTTTACCTACAGATAATTGAGACACCTAACAAATCCCACAATATCTTTCTTTATTCTTCTCCACCAATAATAATGTCTCAAACCCTGATACATCTTTGCGGCTCCCGGATGGATGGAATACCACGAGCAATGGGCTTCCTCCAGAATCAACTCCCGAAACCCATCTACATTTTACACACATATCCGGCCTTGCATTCTCAATACTTAATCATCACCAATGGTCACATATCTAGCATTGTTGTGCTGAACTCTGTCCTTAAGGACAAGCAAATGAGGATCATCATATTGGCGCTCTCTGATGCGATCAAACAAGGAAAACCGAGAAACCACACAAGCTAAGACCCAACTGGGCTCCAAAATATCCAACCTCACATACCGATTAGCCAAGGCCTGAACATCAACTGCAAGAGGTCTCTCCTCAACAGGAATATACGTCCAACTTGTCGGTACTCACCGCCTTCCTACTCAAGGCATCGGCCACTACATTGTCCTTTCCCGGTGATACAAGATAGTGATATCATAGTCCTTTAGCAGCTCCAACCATCTTCGCTGCCTCAAATTGAGATCCTTTTGTTTAAACAAGTGTTGTAGGCTACAATGATCAATAAACACCTCACAAGACACACCATACAGATAATGCCTCCAAATATTCAACGCGTGAACAATGGAAGCCAACTCTAGATCATGAACATGGTAGCTTTTCTCATGGGGCTTCAACTGACGAGAAGAATAAGCAATCACTCTACCCTCCTACATCAACACACACCTAATACCCACTCTCAAAGCATCACAATACACTGTATATGAACCTGAAATTGATGCCAAAACTAACACTGAGTTGTGGATAAGGTAGTCTTGAGCTTTTGAAAGCTCGCCTCACACACATCCGACCACCTGAATGGAGCACCCTTTTGAGTCAATTTGGTCCAAGGTGATGCGATAAATGAAAATCCCTGAACGAACCGACGGTAATAACCTGCCAAACCAAGATAGTTGTGAATCTCTGTGGCTGAGGATGGTTTGGGCTAACTATGAATCGCATCTATCTTTTTCGGATCAACCTAAATACCCTCACTGGACACCACGTGCCCTAAGAAAGGCAGCGACTGAGCCAAAACTTACATTTGGAGAACTTTGAATAAAGCTTCTCCTCCCTTAACTGCTGCAACACAACTCTCAAATTCTCAACATGCTCCTCCTGGCTATGCGAGTACACCAGAATATCATCAATGAAAACAATCACAAACGAGGTGAGATAAGGTCAGAACACACTGTTCATCAAATGCATGAATGTTGTTGGGGCATTAGTCAGCCCAAAAGACATCACAAGGAACTCTAATGACCATATCGGGTCCTGAAAGTTGTCTTAAGAATATTGAGTCCCTGATCTTCAACTAGTGATACCATGAACAGAGATCGATCTTGGAGAACACTATCGCTCCTTGAAGCTGGTCAAATAAATCATCTATACAAGGTAAAGGATAATTGTTCTTAATTGTGACCTTGTTCAACTGCATGTAATCAATTCACATCCTCATCGTGCCATCCTTCCATTTCACAAATAGAACAGGCGCGCCCCAAGTCGACACACTAGGCCGAATAAACCCCTTATCAAGGAGTTCCTGGAGCTTCTCCTTCAACTCATTCAACTCCACTGGTGCCATACGATACAGTGGAATAGAAATGGGCTGAGTGCCTGGCACCAAATCGATACCAAAGTTAATATCCCTGTCCGACAAAATGCTCGACAAGTTTGCATGAAACATATCCGGAAAGTCCCTCACTACCAGGACTGAATCAATGGTAGGAGTCTCTATACTTACATCCCTCACGAAATCTAAGTATGAAAGACAACCTTTCCCAACCATTTTCTAGGCTTTCAGAAATGAAATCACCCTACAGGGGACAAAATTGGTCGAACCATGCCACTCGATCCGTGGCACACCCGGCATGGCTAACGTTACTATCTTAGCATGACAGTCTAAAATAGCACGACACATAGATAACCAATCTATGCCCAATATCAAATCAAAATTGACCATACAAAGTAATAGAAAGTTCACTCAGGTCTTGAAACCCCTAATATTCACCAAACACGACCGATATACATAGTCTATAACAACGGTATCATTTACCGAATTAGATACACGAACAGATAAAACAAGAGGTTCATGGGGTGTATCTAAATAACGAGCAAAATATGATGACACATATGAAAAAGTAGAACCAAGATCAAATAACATAAAGGCATCTCTGTGGAAGACGACAATACCTATAATCACAACATCTGAATAAATATTATCGCATCTAGCTAGGAGTGCATAGAAACATGCCTGACCACCACCTGATCGACCTCCCCCTCTAGGACGACCCCTAGTTGACTGTCCTACACCCTAGCTGGGTGGGTAGGTGGTAAAGTAACTGGTGCCAAAGTCAAGGGCTGAGTCCTTTGCTGAGATGAACCCCCAAGATGATGAGGACACTATAGCCCAACTCTCCACACTCATAACAAACCCATAGTGCTGGAGATGGGGACTGAAAGGAACCCCTAGCACCGGGATGACTACCAGAAGATTCTGGCATAGAAGAGCCCTGAACTGATGGAGCACGGGGCGAACTTTGGGCTGGAAGGGCGTTGAGTGATGAATGACCCTGATGAGAACTGTGAGAACCATGGCCCAATAATGCCCCTCGATAACCTGGGCAGCTGACTGCGAATGCCTAAATGGACGGCCTCTACCGTGCTGAAATTGACCCCCGTGAGGAGTACCACTGAATCCACCATGACCACAAGGCCTATTAGCCTCCCTCTCAAACCTCTCCTGACCACGAACCATCTCAATATGTCGAGCTATGTCAACAAACTCATCAAAGGTAGGACCAGATACTCTCTCTCTCTCTATGGTCATAAGCAACCGAAGCTGAAAACCAAGGCCATCTATAAACCTCCTGATCCTCTCTTGATCTGTGGGAATCAACCAGACCATATGACGAGTCAACTCAGAGAAATGCATCGCATACTGCAAAACAGATCTGTCACCCTGATGAAGCTGCTCGAACTTCCTGTGCAGCTCCTCCTGGCAAGACTTAGGTACAAACTTCTCCAAAAAAAGAACGGAGAACTGTTGCCAAGAAAGGGGCATTGCTTCGACTGGCCTACACCTATCGTAAGACTCCCACCAACTAAATGTATCCCCAGAGAACTGGAAAGTAGTGAACTAGACCCCACTTGTCTCCAAAATACCTGCGGTCCGAAGCATCCTCTGACACTTGTCCAAGAAACCCTGGGCATCCTCGCCCTCTGCACCACTAAAAGTCGGTGGCTGAAGTCTACCAAATCGCTCCAATCTGCATTGCTCATCCTCTGGCATAACAAGAGCTACAGAGTCCTGAGCACCTATAACTAGCTGGGTTGGATGTGACCCCAGTGTTTGGAGTCACGGCATGACCTGCTCAAGTGTGCGAGCAGCGGGAGTCTAGGTGCCTCCCCCGACCTGAGAAGTAGCTCGGCTGTAGTAACTGAGACCGCCTAAGCCAGGCCAGTGCACACTACTAGAATCTTGGCTAAGGCCTCCTGAAGGCCTGGGATAATAATAGACATAAGCCGGTACCTGATTTGGTACTGTTGGAGCGTCCGTAATTGGGACCTGATCCTAAACTGGGGCAGTTCGTGGATCTGTAGGTGCTGCCCTAGCGGCTTTGCGAGATATACCCCTAACCCTACCACGGCCTTGACCGTGTCCTCAGCCTCTAGCTGCCCCAACTGATGGTCATCTATCATGACCGGTAGCATGCGTCCTCACCATCTGTGAGAGAATAGAATAACAGAAGTTTAGTAGTAGAATCAACATATTCTCACGACAAGAATTCAAGAATATGAAGTATATCCTAAAAGGTTCTGCAACCTCCCGAGGATAAGTAATTACGTCTCCGTACCGATCTATGAGATTCTACTAAACCCGCTCATGACTCGTAAGACCTATGTAACCTAGGATCTGATATCAACTTCTCACGACCCTAAAATTGACCCAGTCGTGATGGCGCCTATCGTGAAACTAGGCATGCCAAAACAAACCCAAAACTAACCAGAAAATCATAAGAAGTCATTTACACCATTAATTAACTAAAATCCCATAATAATAGTCAGTGCAAAAAGAAATAACACAAACCCGACATCGGGGTGTCACCAGTCATGAGCAACTACAAACCCATCTAAGAACAAGAAAGGCTAACATAGTCCAAAAATAAAATACTAGGAAAATCTATGTAGGGTAAGAAGGAGAAGTGCAGGGCTGCAAATGCCAAGCAGCTACCTAGCCAACTCTATGAACCTAGTGGAAGACTGATCAGCATTCACTACCGCATCCCAAGACTCTTGGATCTGCACACAAGGTGTAGGGAGTAATGTGAGTACGCCTGCTCAGTAAATAATAAAAGTAAAAGCAACTGAGCAGTAAAAAAATAGGTAATTTAATGTCATAACACTACAACAAACATTATATGTCCAAAATAATACAGGAAATCCATTAACTCGTAAAAACAACTAAGTTTCAGTAAAACTTTTTAAAACATCTTTTAATAGTTTCAAACAAAAGGTGAAAAAGTGAGTAAAAATGATAGAAATGTAAATAGCCCATCGGGCAAAACATGTACCATAAATCGTCCCTCAGACAAATATAAACGGAACCATCCCCTCGGGCTACCTTGCAACCGCTTGTAATTAGCCTATTGGGTAACAACATAAAACAACAACAACCCCTCAGGCAATATCACGTCAGTCACACTGGGTACCTGCGCTCACTAGCGGTGTTCATACTCTGGAGGGGCTCCTACCGCCCAAGCGCTATCACAAGCAATCTCGTGGCATAACAAATCAGGCCCTCGACCTCTCATATATCACAAATCAGTACAACCAGTTGCGGTGTATAGCTCGATCCCATGATATCCTCACAACGCAGGCCCTCAGCCTCACTCAGTCAGAACTCTCTCAAACCCTCGGGCTAACAATAAAAATAGGTACTCGGCTCAAAATATCATTTATGGAATCAAAGGAGTAAATAAAAACCGAGTTATGAAATCAGTGAAAATATAGCATGACTAAGTGTAAAGATTAAGCTAAAAACAGTGAGGAAACAGTAGCAAGAAGCCCCTAAGGGTCCAAACAGTCGGCACAAGGCCTAAACATGGCATTTAGCCCCAAACGCAGTAATACTTTCCAAAATAAAATAATATCAAACAGTTTCCAATTAAATATGCAACTTAATAGTTGTACGGGATGGACCTAGTCACAATACCCAATGGTGTACGACCCCATGCTTATCATCAAGTATGTGAGTCACCTCAAAGTAGCACAACGATATGGAATCCGGAGTTTCATAACTCAGGACAACATTTACAATCATTACTTATCTCAATCCGGTCCAAACTCTAGCCTGCGATGCCTTTACCTCTCGAGTCGGCCTCAACTCACCCTGAATCTATCTAAAACCCCAATCATAACATCAAAATAGGCTAAAGGAACAAAGCCCACGCAAAAATAATCAAATTACATCACAAATCACGAGATCGGCCAAACTCGGCCTCCAGGCCCACGTCTCAGATTTTGATAAAAATCACATCACTAGAATCCTTATCCTCCCACGGGCCTATACATACCAAGAACACCAAAATCGAACCCCAAATGGCCCCTCAAGTTCCCAATGGAATCTCTCTAATACCAAGCCCTAATTCCCAATTTTAATCCTTAATTTCCAATAATTTAAAGCCTAATCGGTAAAACAATGCCATAGAATCGAGTATTGGGTTCAAAAATCTTACCTGCAAGCGTTATCATTTAAATCCCTCTTCAAATCTTCCCCAAAGCTCTCAATCCATCTCAAAAATAGTGGAACAAGGATGAAAATTGCGCAGGAAGGACTATATAGTTTCTGCGCAGCTGTTCTCGAACCTGCAAACCAATTATCGCACCAGCGGACAACTTCTACAGTCATATAACTGCACCAATGGTTTTCACTTAAGGGACAATTTCCGCATCTGCGGTTAGAACCTCGCACCTGCGGCCCCGTATGTGCGCTAGAAGCTCCGCACCTGAGATCTAGCTCCAAATGACCAAAACCTCTTCTATGACCTCCTTCATGCATCTACGACACCGCACATGTAGTCCCCAATCCGCATGTGCAGTTATGACAGGAACAACAACTGAAGCTGCTCAACTTCAATTTCCAAACTCCTCGTGAATCTTCTGAATCCATCCCGAGGCCCCCAGAACCTCAACCAAAATAAAAATAAGTCATATGCCACTATTCAAATGTGTACCAATCCTCGAAAAACTCAAAACAATGTCGAAACCCCAAATCACCCTCGGATTCAAGCCTAAGGATTTCAAAACTTCCAAATTCCGCAGTCAATCAAAAAGTCTATCAAACATCATCCGAATGATCTAAAATTTTGTACACACGTCACAAATGACACAACGGACCTATTCCAATTTCCAGAATTCCATTCCAACCCCAATATCAAATTTTCCACTACTATCCAAAGAATGCCGAAATTCTAATTTTGCCAATTCAAGCCTAAATCTTCCACGAACCTCCAAAATACATTTTGATCATGCGCCTAAGTCCCAAATCACCCGACGAAGCTATCTGAACTATCCGAAATTACGCTCGATACCTTCTACCTATAAATCAATATCCGGTTGACTTTTTCCAACTCAAGCTTACTCAAAACAGACTAAGTATCTCATTCCTCTCCAAAACCACTCCGAACACGAACCAACCAACCTGACACCACATAATACAACTGAACAACACATAAAGAAGTAGAAATGGGGAAACTGAGTGACAACTCATGAAACGACCAGCTGGATCGTTACAAAAACATGATTTTAGTTGATATGAGACTCGTTACCGGTGTCGAGTTGGTTATCCAGCAACTATGCTGTCGAAAGTTATATGTATGAGTGTTTGAGTTGGGTGGTATATCCTGTAATTGTGTTTTGGGTCATGGTTATGGCTTGATAGGGACTGTTCAGACTTAAACAATGTAGATGCAAAGTTCAGTCCTTGTAGTAAATTCTGGATATTGGAAATTGGATATTGTGGTTTACGGACGAAGGATGGAGTGATGATACTCAGTTGTATGGTGTTGTCAAGCCTAGATAAAATACAGTAATGTAGGACCACCCCAGGTATGTTTATGGTAAGGTTACACAGTGGTTTGACGGCTTAGGAACAACTCTTGGCACGTTCGAGGACGAACATATGTTTAAGTAGGGGAGAATGTAACGACCCGACCAGTCGTTTTGAGCATTTTCATTTTGCTTCGTAGTTTGGGAGCACGCGTAGCTTTGTATGATGTACTAGGACCTGTGGGAAATATTTGAGTTCATTTCGAGTTTATTTGATATGTTTTTGCGTGAGTTTTTGGAAGTTGAAAGTTTGAAAGTTCATTAAGTTTGATATGAGGTGCGTTTCATTGTTTCGTTATTGTTATGTGTGTTTTGAGGCCTCAACTAGGTACGTATTATGATATGGAACTTTTTGGTATGTTTCAACGGGGTCCCGAGGGGCTCAGGGAAGTTTCGGATATGCTTGGGTTGTGTTGCTCTCGTTTTTCTTATGTTTCGACGTTGTTTCTTCAAGCATAAATGGTACCACATTAACCAAATGAGCTCCAATTTATATTTTGATTGAAGCATTAGATATGTATCATAGTTACGGATCCATATAAAAAGAATCATCAATTTAGGACATTGTACGAAGATTTTATGGTCATTTTACTAAAAAATGGGTTGCTAAATTTTTTTCAGATTAAGTACGAAATTGCCACTGACTGCGATTTAAAAATCTGCACTATTTTCAAATATTGAAACCAATATATCTCCTTCAATATAAGGTCAAATGGAGTGATTCAAGAGCCTAACTTGACTACAATTTCATAAGAAATCAATTAGAGGCATTACAAGTATGTTTTGAGATCTTTTGGTACAAGAAACGAGGCAGAACAATATTAAAGCGAAGGTTTTGTTTATTTAAGATATATTGAGTTGGGGAGCTCGGAATTGGGCAATTTTTTAGGCGATTTACAGCAGATGAATTGGGTTAAGTATTATCTACTCGATTTTGATTATATTTCGTGAATCTATCTTCAATTTTAGCTTTTGGTTGATGAATTTTAAAGAGGAAATTGAGGGTTTTGGCCTAAATTTTCATAATATGAACTTTTTAGTTTTGAACACCAATTCGGAGTCGGATTTGAGTGAAACTAGTATGGTTGAACTCGTAATTGAATGTGTTGACGGATTTTATGAGTTTTGTCGCATTCCCAGGTGTGGGCTCGGGTTGAGCTTTTTGACCGATTTTGGGCTTATGATTCAATATTTGACCTTTTTCGATTGGGATAGGTTCCTTTAGCCTTGTTTGATGTAGTTGAGTTATTTTTGGTTAGTTTTGAGCTGTTCGAAGGTCAAAACACGCGAGATAGAATTCTTGGAGCATCTTGGCTTGCTCAGTACTGGAATTTGCTTGTTAGAGATAAGTAACTCTTCTAAACTTAGTGCGGAGGGTATAAAACCCTGAATTATGAGCTATGTGATTGATGTTGAGGTGATGCACATGCTAGGTAATGGGCGTGTGGGCTTGCACTCTGTGATTTGTGACTCCATCATTCTGATGGCACTATTTAGTGGCCATATCTTGTTGATATTTGTGTTGTCACCATGTAATTAAGTAATTGAGCTGTCAATCATGCTAGATATCATATTTAGCCTTTATGCTTATATTGTTAGGACCCATAGTGGTCGTTTCTTGCGGTCATCTTACTGATCTCATTGATATTTCGTACTTAGTAATATTCATGCATTCATATCAAATCTTAATCTTAGTTATTGTTTATTAATACATCATATCATTGTTGTCGGGCTAGTTTCATGACATTGTGAGCCCGTGAGTGAGACTGGAGAGATTGATGATTGAGTGAGGTCGGGGGACTAATTGTGAGGTTAATGATACTATAGCATGTGGGTTTTCTATGCAACACGTGAGTTTTCCGTGCAGATTCTGATATTGATACTATAGCGTGAGTTGTCCATGCAGATTATAACACTTGGGCTGAAGGAACCAC
Source organism: Nicotiana glauca (assembly GCA_026770625.1). Taxonomy (NCBI): domain Eukaryota; kingdom Viridiplantae; phylum Streptophyta; class Magnoliopsida; order Solanales; family Solanaceae; genus Nicotiana; species Nicotiana glauca. Next base: position 217,790 of record MU705786.1, on the reverse strand, counting down.
TCTAGAGTTTGCACACCCCAGTAAGAGCGGATGATATTATTGAGGGGTGGATTTCCGTGGACATGTATTTGTCTGAAGTACTTGATACTTGGAGATGGATTTCTCCAAAGGGTTGGGTTGCCCTTTTTCCTCGATACTGGATGACTTATAGTGTTGTATATGTTTCGGGATGGATTTCCCTAGGCCGTATGGGCCATATGCAGTACCGAGTGGTTGAGCATGATGAGTGGAAAGTGTGAGACAGTTAGATTGAGTAATTTGAAAGCGTGAGTACATGAATCATCTCCGAGATACATGTCATTGGTATGCACACATGACATATAAGCATTGAGATGCATTTTTCCTCATGATGTCCGGTATCACGTCATTCATGATTCTTCATACATATTGACATGTGGGCAAAAAAAGGTATTTCACACTTTCTATCTGGAAAGAAAATGAAACATTGTATTTACGATGAAAAGGATTTTTTAGATAAATTATAGTTTTTAAACTATCTCATATTTTACGATGATTTCGACATAGGATTTGAGTTTTTTTACTGATATTCTTGTAAAACGAAAGTATTTTCGAAAATAGTGAAAAAGCTAAGAATTTATATCTCTGAGTTACTTTGTTATGTGCTCTAAGTTGTTATGAACTGTTATTGGTTATTGGTATTGGACCCCATCTATGTTCCAGCTCGTCACTGCTTTCCACCTAAGGTTAGGTTTGTTGCTTACTCAGTACATGGGGTCGATTGCATTGATACTACACTTCTGCATATTGCATGCGGATGTTGGCTCTTGTTGTTGCTATTCTCGATGATTTTCAGATTGAAGATGTACATGCGTTCCTTTTGTAGCTGCCTCTTGTTCATGGTAGTAGTAAAATTTATAAAGCTCTGTTTATGCACTTTTCAAACAAAAGATGAATTTACTTCATATTTGTAAACTCTATTCTTAGAAGCACATGATTTATACTACCAGTCCTGGGGAAATGCACACGTTTCAGATAATTTCTTCCATTTAGTTGTTTCATTAATTTAATTGGAAATGGATAATTATTAATTGGCTAACCTAGTGGGTTGGGTAAGGTGCTATCATGACTGGTGAATTTTGGGTCGTGACACGGGTAATATATATATATATATATATATATATATATATATATATATATATATATATATATATATATATATATATATAGGGCTTAACAAACAAATGCATATATCACTTTCAAGATTGAACAAATTACTATTTCATTTTGCAAATACACGGGGCAAGTTCTAGATATCAAATGCAATGCATAGAATAACACACAACCCACACAGACTCGTGGCACATAACTCACTCAGGATTGGATTCATCAAGACACTCTAGTCAAATAGTTAAGCAAAGTTAAGATCATACAATTTAAGTTACTTCTCCAACAGGCAAAAACTGAGCCTAAGTGTCACAACCAAAGTACTCACTATTCTCAAGGAATAACAAAGTCAAGAGATATTGCATCAAGTCAAATCATAGCACAATGGCTCTTACTCGAAAAAAAAATAAAACTAACTACACCCTGTTCAAACAAAACCTTTGGAAAAGAACCGCAGCACAAAGAAAAAACAAGGGGGAATTACTACGCTACATACAAAGAAGTTTTTTGTCCTTTTTATTTAGACTTAAATCCCTCAAGAAAACTGTCAAGGAGATCCATCGTTGTGAAAAGTCCATTTTTCTACTTTTTTCTCATTTTTCTTAGGAGCTACTAAAATACTACACAACTACAAAAACAAAAATAAGAAGTTAATATTTTTCTAACACACTACTACTAATCATCTAGAGAAACTCTCCCACCCCATACTTAAAGGAGTGCAGTGTCCCCAATGCACAAATAAAGCAAAACAATAATGAGGGTGGAAGAGAAACTCCCTGAAAGGCCAAAGGCCTAAGTAATAGCAGCTCACAAGGTACTCGAACTTTCCCCAGGCATGGTCCTTTGTGAGGGCACCCCACACTTAGTTCTCATCATCTAGCTCGCTTTTGCTCTCTCCCAGTGGCTTTGCTTGCTTTGATTATAATACTAAAAATAAAAACAGACACTACAAAATAATATAATAAAGATAAACTAAAAAAAATAGCAAAGCTGGGTTGCCTCCCAACAAGTGCCCGATTTAACATCGCGACATGACTTGAAGCATTTTTCATCTCATTGAACCCCCAACTTGGATTCAAGCTTTTTGCTATGCTCCCGGGGTGGTGGGAAAAATGTAATTGGGCCAAGTAACCAATGTCGCATTCTACACTTCTTGGCCTTCAAATAAGGTATGTAATTATTCCTCTCTAGTACGATAAATTCCAGAATGTAAGCACCTTATTCTTCGTCCGTTGGCTCCTCCAAAAGCTCGAATGACTCAATTCCCAAATCATCATCCAAACACAATGTTGAAAAATAGATGGAATGAGGACTAATGCGCCCCAACTCTAGAATTGCATCACTATTTACATCCTCATATGTACACATAGTAGAGTCATCTAATATAATATTATATGCTTCCTCAAATGGCTCTAGAAAACTTTTCTCAACATTGTCATCCTCAAGAAAAATATGGTCTAATGCTTGGTATTCTCGTTTTAGCTACTCAAGTTGGTCTAGAAGATTTTTTTTCAGTTTCACACAAATAATCATTAAATTGTTATGCGTTGAATGCATCAACCTTTGCACTCAAATCTGCATCTAAATTGTGAAAAGCCAAGCCAAACATGTCAATTTCTTGTGCAAGATAAACTCTCTCCTTTGACAAATCATTCACAAACTTTATTAGAAGATAATTTCGTTCCGCATATTTCCTTAATCGTGAATATCCGTCCCAATACCAACCCTAACTCCCATATTCAAATTTAGGCCTCCTAGAGCTCAGGTCATGACAAGCCCAAAAAGACGGGCCATAAAATTCTTCTGTCAACCAAGGGTGTTCATCAATAATCTTACCTTCGAATATTTCATCCACATATGTCATATTGAGAGAACTATGAACACACTAAGAGAAAATCAAATTGTTATAAAAATAAAAAAATTTAATCTAGAAAAATAACTTAATAGGAAACTTAAAAACTTGAACATAAATCAATTAAAATCTTAACTTAAATAAATAATCAATAACTAAGTCCCCGACAATGTTGCCAAAAACTTGTTGGTTTCCTAAGTATATGCAAGTATACGTTATCGTCAAGTAATAAAGTGACTCGAAAGTTGGATGTCGAACCCACAGATGCTTCGATTAACCATTAACTACACAAACTAAAATCAATTTAATGTCCAAGGTGCTCAAAAGTTTAACTTTTCTATTACAACTACTATTGCAAACTTTAAACACGTATCTAAGAGAGATATAGATTCTAGGGTTGTGTCGATTTTCAATCCAATTGAGTTCGAAATTACACCTTTTAATCCAAATTATCTATGATTGCTAGTGTTTATAACTAACTTTAAACATATGAACATAAACTGCAATCACAAAATAAGAGAAAAATATTTTTACTAATCAACTTTGAGTACAATTCTATTTCTCTCTTGATTCTTCTCTCCTGATTATCTCCGTGATTCGAAGGCTGAAGCCGTATATTTAACGAATGTAGGATGATGCAGACCTTATGGGGATGTATTTGATCTACAGCTTCTTGAACAATTTGATTGTTAAGAAGCATCCGACCATATTTTGATCTCCTTGTGAATATCCCAAGAGTTTATGGGATTTTGAGATGCCTTTTCAAGGGAATATGTATTCTTTTATATAAGTGTGAGTTAGGTTTTAGGATAGATTAACCTCCAAGAAACCCTAATAGACTCCTAGGATTTCAAGAGTCTTGTAGTATCTTTAATTTAGGATTTGTATTGATCCTTTAAAAATTTGATGTCTACAGCTAGTTGAACGGATCGTTTATATAAATAGCATGTTATCACAATACTATCCGTCTATCCATAATATATCATCCCTATATTCCTATGGTCTTGAATCTATCATGAACAAATATAAGAAAGTATTCAACTAAGCAAGACTGTTAGGTATGTTCCTATCCTAACTGCGAAATCTTATTTCGATCCACGGGTTCATAAACAAGCCCTCTCTAATTCTATTCTATTCTAAGCACGACTTTCCCAAGCATAGCATAGATAGTAAATAGAACTAAACCGCTGGCCAAGCAATTAAGCAACTATGACATAATTAGAGAAATAACTAAAGATGATAACTCGAATTAAAGGTTATATAATTAATAAACTTCAATATTCATGACAACCACAACCCTAGAACGCACATTTTAGTTTCACATAGACATGATAGAAAAATAACAATTCATCCAAAGAAATGTAAAGATTACTAAGTTTGACGGAATAAATATAGAATCTGATGAATTCTAGCTTGAACGACGGCTCCATGCTCTCCCTATATCTAAAGTATGTAAAAAATTCCTCAAAATAACATTTTTACATGTATTTATACCAAGTAGGGCTGGGACTAGACGAAATTTTCCTTTCCTACCCAAAATAGGAAAACTTGCAAACTTATTATATTTCATGCGTCGCATTAGTGTTTTTTTCTGTCAGACAAAAAAAATCCAGTTTATGAACATTGGAAATTTTTGACATAAAATTATACTAATCCCTCGTATTGTGCATCACACAGTGTCTCGCACTAGTGCATTTCTTCAGAATTTGCTTCTTCCTTGAATTTTGACATCCAGAATTGATCTCCGGCCCCTGAACACGATCCCGACTTAATCCCTTGAGATTTTACTCAGACTTCAAAGCTTTAAATAGCTTGAATTCGTTCAATAACGTCTACATAGCGTAGAATCACTCCTACAGTGCATAAAATACGTAATTAGTGACAATCACTAGCGATTAAAGCTCAAACTCAATTAAAGTATAGCAAATTAGAGTATAATAAGCGACTAAAATAAGTAATTATAGCCTACCATCATTCTATATCTTTTTATTTATGATTATCTATTATGAATTTAGTTATATTTTTTTATTTGTATTAATTTTCTCATCATAATTCAAAAGATACTTTCTCATCTCAAATTCAAATAAATTTATTGCTATAAGTTTATAAAAAATCTTTTTATTTTTCTTGTGACTAAGTTTATTAACTCGTTACTTGAAATTCTTTAATTGTTCAATAATAATTTTGACTTTATTATTTTAATTATATGGCATTATCTATTATATTTTTTCATCATAAGTGAAAAATCACTTTTGTTTGACCTAAAAGCATAACTTTCGGCTAAAACGATCATATTTATGTAATGATGGGTCAAATGTAGTTAATTATAATATCTCTATATGTGAGTTCCGAAAATGTGCCTAATGTTAAACAGACCTAGTGGGGGATTGCCAATTGCATTCATTATATATTCCAAACGGTATGAACAACAATGGAGAGGTAACTAGCAATAAATAACAATAAATGACATTTAAAAAAATAGGAGAAGTAGTTTACCCAATAAAAATGAACTAGATGATTGTTCCTCCTGACAATAATGAGTGACAAATAAATCCTAGAATATTCGGATTATTCTCGAATCTTACGGAAAAGACTGAAATTATATGAACAAGAATCTTAATTAAAATGTAGCCTTTGTATCGTTAGAAGAGAGAGAGAATCTTTATCAGAAGTCTGTTCTTATCAAGTGAATGTCACATGCACTAATTAATTGTCTTTTTTCCTATTTATATAGGACATATCCCTTGAATATTTTCTTTAATATCCTATTCTAAAAACTAGCCGTTACAGCTCTATCTCCGATGCTCGACCTCGACCATTGTTGACATCTCGACCACGAGTCTCGTTGCTTCTTGGTCGACCTCAATTGATTCTTTCCTCAGTGCTACCTTTCCTTAAATATTCTAGGGTAGATTTCGAACTATATAGTTAGTCCCTCAACTTATTGAGGCCAGCCTCAAACAACCTTGATGGGCGGATTTTGTTTGTTGTGGTCGACAAGATTAGACTAGTGGGTTTGGTCGTGATGTTTGAGATGATCTTTCAACATGGACTTTTCTTGGACTTAACTTCTAGGGTCACGCCATTTCTACACAAAGTGACATCATGACATTATGCGTCATTATGGCACATTTTCCCAATGTTTTGTATCGTTTTCTGTGCGTTTGTCAGTTGGGACAGCCGTTTCGATTCCAGTGCTGAGTGATGATGGCGTAATTTCTTGGTTTTGATGCCCCCAAACTTATAAATAGCTGTGAGGGTATTCGTTTGTTCTTTACATGTTTTTCACATCAAACCCTTGGGCCTTCTTATCCTTACTCCATTGTTGCGCGTCTTTTTTCCTAGTTTTGGTGACTCATGTTACCTCTAACCTTTCTTTACCTAAATGTCCTCTATTTTATCAAAATTATGGCTAATGTGTCCTCCGGTCCCGGTGAGTCAAATAACTCGGTCCCCTTGGCGGTGATTATGCCTCCTCATGCTGAGGGCATCTCTGTTGCCATTGAGGATGAGAACTTTCCTACAGTGGAGGATATAGTTCGTCGTGGTGAGAAACTCAGGTTTGAATTCTCAAAAAAGCCTGAATATGAGACAATGTCTCTAAGTCGGTGATGAAATAGGCCAATCTGGCAGAGCTTAGGGCTAAATTCAATGATGCTCGCATCGATTTGGTCTCCGCGGAGCGAGATGTGGTGCAATACACCTCCCTGGGTATTATGCATTTTATACCTACCCCTTTCGTGTAGGCTACACTCTTCCCCTTTTCCCATTAGTGGAGGAGTTTTGTCGTTACTATGGTGTTTGTCCAGCTCAACTCGCTCCATATATCCATTGGTGGAGGAGTTTTGTCGTTACTATGGTATTTTCCCAGCTCAGCTCAGCTCGCTCCATATAGCTACAAGCTCATCAGGATGCTTACTAAATTTTTTGAGTTGGTCGGGGTCCAAATCACACTCCGGCATCTAATGAATCTCTTTGCCCCTATCTTGAATCTCCTTTAACGGAAGAAATAGAAGCTCGAGAAGGAATAATAAAGTCGAGTTATCGCATCGTAGATTAGGTCATCTTCATGTGTCAAATATGGGAGTTTTAGTTCCTAGTTTATCTGAATCAGGTGTGTCTGAGTTGCAGTCTTATGTATGTAAGAGGGCTAAGCATATTCTAAAGTAATATTCCTATAGTGAGTGTCATTGTAGTGTACTATTTGAGTTAGTTCACTTCGCCGCATGGAAAACTCCTTTTTTGGGGGGGTTGTCCCCACTTGTTTGCGAAAGCAATGGGAGACTTGCTCAATAATACCTTCCCAAAGACTTTCGTCCCCAGTATTCTCTATGGGCAAAGGCGCTCAGGTGCGCTTAAAGTCTTTTTGCCTATATCTTATCTTAAGACGAGGTCGCCACCCCGCCTGCTTTATAAATTTCAAATCTCCCATGGCCATGATTAGTATAGATCATACCTTTGCCAAGATAACATTTGAGGTACCTCAAGATCCTATATACTACATGTAGGTGTGCTTGACAAGGATCATACATATACTGGCTTACCAACCCCACAACATAGGTAATGTCAGGTCTAGTGATAGTAAGATGTCTAAGTTTTCCCACAAGCCTCTGATGCCTGCATCATCCAAATGATCTTTACGTGTTTTTCACNNNNGGGGGGATCCTTGGGAGTGGACGTGAGGACAAGGGGCTCTACAAAACATCCTTGAGACTTCTGGTCTTATGTCCTCCACACAGGCCTTGAATGCTTCTTCTTATAATGAAGTCGAGTTATGGCATCGTAGATTAGGGCATCTTCATGTGTCAAAGATGCGAGTCTTAGTTCCTAGTTTATCTGAATCAGGTGTGTCTGAGTTGCAGTCTTATGTATGTAAGAGGGCTAAGCATATTCTAAAGTAATATTCCTATAGTGAGTGTCATTGTAGTGTACTATTTGAGTTAGTTCACTTCGCCGCATGGAAAACTCCTTTTTTGGGGGGGTTGTCCCCACTTGTTTGCGAAAGCAATGGGAGACTTGCTCAATAATACCTTCCCAAAGACTTTCGTCCCCAGTATTCTCTATGGGCAAAGGCGCTCAGGTGCGCTTAAAGTCTTTTTGCCTATATCTTATCTTAAGACGAGGTCGCCACCCCGCCTGCTTTATAAATTTCAAATCTCCCATGGCCATGATTAGTATAGATCATACCTTTGCCAAGATAACATTTGAGGTACCTCAAGATCCTATATACTACATGTAGGTGTGCTTGACAAGGATCATACATATACTGGCTTACCAACCCCACAACATAGGTAATGTCAGGTCTAGTGATAGTAAGATGTCTAAGTTTTCCCACAAGCCTCTGATGCCTGCATCATCCAAATGATCTTTACGTGTTTTTCACATCGAACCCTTGGGCCTTCTTATCCTTACTCCATTGTTGCACGTCTTCTTTCCTAGTTTTGGTGACTCATGTTACCTCTAACCTTTCTTTACCTAAATATCCTATCTTTTATCAAAATTATGGCTAACATGTCCTCCGGTCCCGGTAAGGAAAATAACTCGGTCCCCTTGGAGGTGATTATGCCTCCTCATGCTGAGGGTGTCTCTGTTGCCATTAAGGATGAGAAATTTCCTACAGTGGAGGATATAGTTTGTCGTGGTGAGAAACTCAGGTTTGAATTCTCAAAAAATCCTGAATATGAGATGATGTCTCTAAGTCGGTGATGAAAGAGACCAATCTGGTAGAGCTTAGGGCTAAATTCAGTGCTGCTCGTATCGATTTGGTCCATGCGGAGCGAGATGTGGTGCAATACACCTCCCTGGGTATTATGCGTTTTATTCCTACCCCTTTCATGTAGGATACACTCTTCCCCTTTTCCCATTGGTGGAGGAGTTTTGTCGTTACTATAGTGTTTTCCCAGCTCAGCTCGCTCTATATATCCATTGGTGGAGGAGTTTTGTCGTTACTATGGTGTTTTCCCAACTCAGCTCGCTCCATATATCTACAAGCTCATCAGGATGCTTACTAAATTTTTTGGTTGGCCGGGGTCCAGATCACACTCCAACATCTAATGCATCTCTTTGCCACTAGTTTTTATAGGGGACAATGTTGCACCTTAACCATCGAGGGGGCAAATGTCTGGTGGTGAATATGGATGGCAAGGTGAACCGTCAGTTCTGCCACACTTTTTTCTTTGTCATAACTAAAGACGTGGTGGCTAACGTGGACGGCTTCCCCGAGACTTAGAATTATACTCTTAAGTTTCTATCTTCTTTTGTTACAATATTTGATCTGCCTGTTTTAGTCGTTGTCTCTAAACTCTTGTTCTCTTCTTGTGCAACAAAAACTACGCCCACTACTTAGGTCGGGGACATTTTGATTGGGTTGGCCGGGTTCTGCCCCACATCATGTGAATCGCGAGTGACCGAGCTTTTAAGGAAGTTTGAAATGTTCCTTCCTCGATCGGTGAGTTCGTCTATTCATTTTGTTGTTACTTTGGCCTCTCAGTTGCCAATATGTTATAGTTTGCTCTTGATGATAGTGATAACCCTATTTGGATTCTTTCTTTTCTAGCCCGAGGATCTTCAAGGAGGTCGAAGGCTCCCCCTCCTACGTTTCGTAAGAGGAAAACTACCTCTTCTTCGGCGTCCATCCCCTCTATATCCACAGTTAGGCATAGGTCTGCTAGGTCTTCGGACCCGTTTAGTGTTGCCTCAACCTCAGTTTCTTCTTCGCCTACAGATATTTCAACAACGGAGTTTTTGTCTTCCCCTTCATTTCGTCTTGTGGATGAAAAGGAGCAATCATCGTTGAGCAACGAGAATTTATTTCCCCGAAAGAGAAGGTCGGTGTACGTTGGTGATGGGGTCACCCGATCTATAGATTCAGCAATGGATGATTTTATCATCCGCGAGACAGCGACTATAATACTTGAGGATGACGTCGAGTTAGCATCAGATGTTCCGATATCGGTGGAGGCATTTGAGGGCATAACTCTTATATTTGCGATGGTGGGAGTCGAATGGTCGTCCACTATGGCTTCTGATATTTGCAATAGGATGGATCGTCGACTTCACAACCGGATAATGATGCTCCTTCATCGACCGATGGGAGAGGCAAGGGTATTGCCGAGGATGGCTAGGAGACGGGTTCTGATCTCAATGCTAATGAGACGTGGATGATGGAGGAAGGATTTACCAAGCTCGAGGTGAGACTGTAGGGGTCCACGAGGACTATTACGATCCATTAAAAGATACAGAGTATGTGGTTCCTGCCCTCAGTCCCCTTTTCTCCGACGTGGAGGATAAAACCCTCAAGCAGCTGGATGATGTTACTTTATCGAGGGGCATAACAGGCCTCGCTCTTACGGTAAGTTTTTCGACTCTTCTCATTTTCATTCATTATGTTCAACGTTTAGGCTTCATTCTTATTTGTCTGTTTTCTTTTACTTTATTTTAGAGGTTTTGGAAATTAAAAGTGCCCGAAGAGAGGAGAAGTGTAAGGTTATTTTTATGAAGTTGCAGCAAAAATACCGCGAGTACCATGGCAAGTACCAGGAAATTTGTAGGCACTTTGGTGAAGACGACAATTTGTAGGCCCTTTGGGATGAACTGGAGGAGAGTGAGAATGAGCTGGTGAGGGTCATCGAAATATGCAACGTCTTTGAGGGGACGCTAAGAAATAAGGAGGAAGAGCTCGATGTTAGCAGGCCCGTGGAAGCTGAATGTGGTCATAAGTGGTCGATCTGCACAAGCAGTTGGAAGAGTTTCGCCTATAGATGGTGGTTCTTCACGCGAGATTACTAAGAAGAAGAAATAGCTGGAGAGGGTGGAGTCTGCTCAGTTGGCGGCTTTGAGGAAAGTGGAGGCCCAAGAGGTAGTGATTCGGACTTTCTGTTATGAGCGAAAGAATGATTTGCAGACGGGAAGACTTAAAGAGGAGTGGCTTGATGAAAGGATTGGGGAGTTGGAGAACGAAAACTCCCTCCTTCAGGATCAGGTGGTCGCCTTAGAGGCTGAGAAGAATCAAATGCTTGCGCAACCATCATCTTCTCATACTTAAAATTTCCCAAACGTTCCACGGGACCTGTACGATGAATGCTAAGGCTCAGTTGGATGTGTTCCGATATTTGCATGCGGCGAGATCTATTTTTGCGGCCGCCCTTGAAGATGCTCATGTTAAGGTCCGTGAAGCTCAAATCACTTACCAGTATGATCCTAATACTCTGGAAGCCAGCGATAATGAGAGTGATGTGGGTGTGGAACGGATTGAAGAGGACGCCTAGTACAAAGACGCGTATCTTGAGGGTGGTGGTGATGATGAGGGGGAAGAATGAGATGGCCCAGATGCTCAGACTGCTGGCATTGATGGTCCTGGCAGCGACCAGTAGTGTTTCTCCTTTCTTATTTTATTTTGATGTAAACATGTTCTTTTTTTCCTAGGTGTCTTTACGAGCCTTTGTAAAAATATTCTAAGTATGAAATGCCAACTTTGTTATTTGTACCTGATTCTCTTCCTGCAGTTCGTACTCGTATGTTTTTTATTTTGTCGCTTGGTTGCCTTGATTTTCTTAGCCGTAATCACTTATTTTGAATAAGTTTGAACATATCCTAAGTTTAATTATGGCTGAGGGTCAGTAGGTGTTAGTTCGAATGAGGTCGAACCAAAACCTAAGTTTGATTATGGCCGAGGGCCAGTATGTGTTAACTCGACCAAGGTCGATCAAATCCTACATTTAACTACGGCTGAGGACTAGTAGAAGCTGGTTCGAATGAGGTCGAACATGTCATATGTGTAATTATGTCCGAGGCTAGTAGGAGTTAGGTCGAACAAGGTCGAACATAACCTATATTTTACCTATGGCCAAGGGCCATTAGGTATTAGTTCGAACAAGGTCGAACATAACCTATGTTTTAGCTATGGCTGAGGGACATCAAGTGTTAGTTCGAACAAGGTCGAACATAATTATGTTTTAGCTGTGGATGAGGGCTATTAGGTGTTATTTCGAACAAAGTCGAACATAACCTATGTTTTAGCTATGGCCGAGGGCCATTAGTTGTTAGTTCGAACAAGGCCGAACATAACCTATGTTTAGAAAGATATGCTTCTAGGTGTAGAGTTCGTCGAGATCGTAAACCTTAAGCATTGTTTCTTTGGTTGTACATTTAAAAAAATAGAAATAAACTTCATGCATTGTTGCTTATTCATACACTTGGAGAAATTTACAAATTTTCGAGTGTTGGTTGGCGTTCCATTCCCACCCCCAAGCTATCTAGTCCCTTTATTAGTCAACGTGGAGAAGGTTTGAGAGATCAAGCAATGAAATAGCCTTATTGTGCCCCCGTCTTTACGTATGTCGACTTAAAGTGTCCTTTTCATCGCATCGTTAAAAACCTCCTTGAGAAAATCCAATTGGGACAAAACTCAAGTGAGGAAAAAAAATTAAGACTTGGGGTATGCTTTACCTCCTAAAAGTTGAAGTGCTTGAGGTGAGTAGTAATCCAGTTATTTGGTAGTAGCTTTCCTTCCATTGTTTCTAGTTGGAATGATCTTATGTTTGTTTTTGCCATGATTTTGTACAGGCCATCCTAATTTGTTCCCAGTTTGCCTTCATGTGGGTCTTTTCTTGCTTGTTATTAGTTTAAAGCACGTAATCCCCGACTTTTAACGGCCTGACCTTTGCCTTTTTGTTATAATAGCGTTCTACTTGTTGTTTTTGGGCGATCATCCTTATGCAGTTCATGTCTTGTCATTTTTCAACTTCGTTGAGCTCTTGCCTTATACTTTCATCGTTCCTTGGTCTGCTCTCGTGGGAGTATCTTAGGCTGGACTTCTAGACTTCAACTCATATTACTGCATCAGTCCCATAGACTAAAGAGTAAGGTGTTTCTCCTATGCTTGTCTTCGGCGTTGTTCGGTAGCCCAGAGTACTTCTGGTAATATTTTCGGCCACTACCCTCTGGCGTCTTCAAGTTTTTTCTTTATGATATTCAGTATAGACTTGTTGGAGGACTCTTCTTGTCCATTGCCCGGGGTGGTATGGTGTTGAGAGTATTCTTTTGATATGCCATTTTTCAAAATATTCAACGACCTTCTTTCCTAAAAATTGGGGTCCGTTGTCGCAGCTGATCTCTTTAGGGATGCCGAACTGGTATACAATGTTTTTCCATATGAAGGCGATCACTTTATGTTCACGTATTTGGAAAAATCCTCCTACTTCTACCATCTTAGAGAAATAGTCAGTTAAAACCAAAAGAAATCGTACGTTACCTCGACCTGCGAAGAGGGGGCCCACGATGTCCATTCCCTATTTGATGAATGGACAAGAGGATGTGACTGAGTGGAGATATTCACCTTCTTGGTGAATCATTGGGGCATACTTTTGGCATTTTTTGCATTTTTTCACGAAGTCCGCAGCCTGTTTTTTCAATATGGGCTAGTAATACCCTGCCCGTATAAGGCATCTGACCAAAGGCCGATTGCTTGAATGACCTTCGCAATGGTCTTCATGGGCCTCTTCAAGGATGCGCGACGTCTTATTTTGTCCCAAGCATTTGCTAGAGGGCCGTCGTACATTCTCCTGTACAAATCGTTATGAATGATGTTGTACCTGGTAGCCTATATTCGCAATTTCTTGGCCTCTTTTATATCGTCTGAGAGTACGCTGTCCTACAAGTATGTAACAATACGGTTATGCCAGTCCCAAGTCAGGTTTATGGTTCTTACCTCGATTTGGTCTATCGATGAGTTGAGAAGGTGGACCACATTTCTGTCTCCAATTGTAATGCTTTCGTGGTTGCGGCTTGTTTGGCGAGGTCGTCCGCCTCAGTATTCTATGATAGCGGGATCTGGACAAATTGACATTAGTCGAACTCCGGCATCAGCTTGCAGATTTCAGTCTAGTATTTTTGTAACCTTTGTTCCTTGATTTGAAAAGTCCATGTGACTTGGTTAACAACGAGTTGAGAATAGTAGTGTAGTGTTAACCATTTCACCCCGTATTTAAGTGCCTGCCTTAACCCGACAGTTATGGCCTCATACTCGGTCTCATTGTTGGTCATGTCCGGGAACTTTATGGACTAGAAAATCACTTTGCCGGTCGAAACTTCGAGTATGAATCCCAGTTTGGACCCTATCGCATTAAATGCGCCGTCAGTGTATAGGACCTAGAGGTCATGTATTTGGGGAGAAGTTTGGGTAGCTTCTCTTTTAACTTCGGGCATTATTTTTACGCTGAAGTTGGCGACGAAGTCAACAAGGACGTGCGATTTCATCATTGTTCGCGGTTGATATGTGATATCATGTTCGCTTAGTTCGATGCCCCATTTTTCCAACCTGCCCGATAGCTCGGGTTTATGCAAAATACTTCTTAGAGGAAATGGTGTGACGATCGAGATGGGGTGGCGCTCGAAATATGGTCTAAGCTTTCATGAAACAACGACCAAGGCTAGGGACAATTTTTTGAGGTGAGGGTATCTCGTCCCGATGTCGACTAGTGTATTTTTAATGTAATAGATGGGAGACTGCGTACCTTTATTTTCTCAGACCAACACAAGTACTTCGAATATAATAAGGTAGACAAGTAGGTGTTCCCTTGATTTTAGTTTTGAGAGAAATGTCGGCGATGACAAATACGCTTTTAAATCGTTCAAGTCCTGGACGCACTTAGAAGTCCATTGGAGGCCGTTATCCTTCTTGAGTACGCCAAAAAAACTATGGCACATGTCTGACGATCGCGAAATAAACCTTCAAAGGGCAGTGATACGACCTGTCAGCTTATGAACCTGTTTTGTGGTGGTCAAGGGCTCTGGTATCCCTTCGATAGCTTTGATTTGAATAGGATTGACCTCGATACCTCGTTGTGATACTAGGAAACCTAAATATTTTCTTGAGGCTACTCCTAACGCACACTTTTCGAGGTTCAGTTTCACTCTATATCGCCTGAGTATGTCGGAAGTTTCTCTTAGGTGGTCGATGTGGTCTTCTTTCCTTTTTAACTTGACCAACATATTGTCTATGTTGACTTCCATAATTTTGCCGAGTTGGTCTTTGAACATCCTTATCACTAACCTTTGGTAAGTTGCCTTGTGTTTTCCAGCCCGAAGGGCATGACCCTGTAGCAGTACGTCCCTTGTTGGGTGATGAAAGTGGTTTTCTTTTGATCCTCTTTTTCCATGAGGATTTGATTATATCCCGAGTAGGCATCCAAGAAGCTCAGTAGTTCATACCTGGCCATTGCGTCGATGAGTTGGTCGATATGGGGTAACAAAAATGAATCCTTGGGACATGCTTTGTTTAAATCTGTGTAATCTACACACATCTTCCATTTCCCATTCTTCTTTTCACCATGACCACGTTGGCGACCCATTGGGGGTATTTTGACTCCCTGATGGAGCCATTTTCCAATAGTTTTTCCACCTCTTCGTGTACCGCATCATTAATTATGGAGTTGAAGTATTCCTAATCGAGGGGGGGTGGAATGGATTAGAGTTCAGTTTGTGCATGGCAATTTCCTTTGGGATACCTAGCATATCTGCATGGCTAAAAGCAAACAAGCCCGCATTAGCAGTTAAAAATTGATGAAATTTACCTGGTTCTTGAAGTTTGCAGCCGATGTAAGCTTTGTTGTTGTGGTCGTTACCGCCTAATTGAAGGGGGTCAAGGTCTTCTATGGTTGACCCCGCAACTTTGATCGTATCGGGTCTCTGATGACGTCCTTGCTATCATAACATATCACATCGGCCCTGTTGATTGCTATGACTTTCTTTCTTTGTTGAGTGACTGTGCAGTCTAGAGAGATGCAGTAGCATTCCTGGGATATACATTATTCCCCTCGTATACTGAATATTCCCTGTGGGGTTGGGAATTTAATGACTTGGTACAAGCTGGAAGGGATGGCTCTCATGGTGTGTATCCATGGTCCCCCTATTATGGCGTTGTACGCTGTGTCTTGGTCCATGATATGGAATGTGGTTTCCAGAGTGAATCCACCGGCCAAGACGGGGAGTGTGATTTTGCCAGATGTTCACTCAACTGTATCACTGATCGGCTTCAACCCTACACCACTATATAATGGCAAAGAGTGGTTGATGTAGCTTTTACCCGAAAGTTCAGGATCGATATCCACAAGGAGCTAATATTAGTTAGGAGTTGGGTTTCTATCCAATCTAGCTATGTGTGTTGATCTTAACTGCACTTCTAGCCATGTTTGGATTTATTTTTATTCTACTTTTAATGCTACTAATTGATGAAAGTAATCTAAGTACAATTATTTTAAGAGTTTTCTCAATTGATGAAAAGCACTAGGGAAGTGACTTACACCTAGGCGAGTATCTAATGGGGTCGAGAATTTAGGACAAGCTTGTTATATTTGGGGTCATGATATAACCTTTGCACATAATTACTCACTCTATACCTCTCAGTAGTTTGAGTGACGTTGCCCTAATTGGCTTTCTCAAGCCCAATTGGGTGTTCAAATAATGCAAGCAAAGTTGATTCAAGTCAGTTATTACTATCTCTAAGTTTAACCCTTTAATTAGGGCTATCAATCTCTTGAATGCACCCCAATTCCTTGTTAGCCTAAATTTCTTAGACTTAGTCCCTCTTTCTCAAGAAGAGTCTAAGTCATGAAGGCATGAATCAGTGTTTGCAACCACCAATTCTACAATTAAAGCATGAATCAAGCCAAATATCACTAAACCATAAACAATTAAGCCCTAAAATTGAAGATCCATTAAATACCCACACTACGGTTGAGTCACAACCCTATCTAATGGGTTTAGCTACTCATAATCAAGGTAGAAATAAAAGATGAGATGAAATATAAGCCATAAAAGTTGATTACAAGAATAAAATCTAAGATTAATAACTAAAGCTGCTCTAAAATTACTCTAAGTGGTAAAATACGGTTTTTCACGAGCTCCTTAGACAAAAGATACCTATAATGTGAAAAAGATCTATTTATACACAGCTGAAACTACTGGACAAAAATACCCCTACGGAGGTTCCTCTATCAGCGAAATAATGGGTGCCTCAGCTTATGGACTTTTACGGCTGCACAAAAGCAGGCGCAGACCGCATTTCTTCTCTTTTGTGCTCGGTTTAAATGTTATTTTGCGGGAAGCATAAAATTTACCGCCTCAGCATTAGCATCAACCGTGGCCGTGCAATTTGGATGCGAACCGCACTCCTCAGTTAGGCTCACTTTACAGGGTCTCTGAACCTTGATCGACACTCTTAGCGAAATTTTTACTGCGGTCGTGTCTGGTATTTCGCTGCCGCACTATTTCAGCGCAGTCAGTGGTCTCTGTTGTACCCAAAAATACCTTCTCCAAATCTCAATTTCGCAAATAACGTAATTGTGACTGCCTCAGTGGTGAACCTTCCGCGGCTGCTCTTTTCCTTCGCGGTCAACGCTTTTATCTTAGCTTTAAACTTGTGCAAATTTAACTTCTTCATGTGTTGATTATGGATTTCTTGCCTCATTTTGACCAAACCCTGTAGACAAGCACAATAATTCAGTTTTCGAGAATACTTTTATACATTTTTTTATCCAAAACCTAAGCAAAAGAGAGAATAAGATAGGCTGGAATCCATAGTTATCAATCACGCGACACTATCTTATCTTCATGTTTCATATGTGCAAGTACTCGAGGATGGATAATCCACGCGCCGCTCCTATCCTCTACCATAATGAGCCTCACATCAGTATCTAAAATTCGTAAAATGATAACAAGGGCATCATAGTGAAGGAAAACCAAACCGTTCGTATCTGACTTATCGAAGATGATACTTTCTTCGAGTTCATCATACCATTTGTTAGTGATTGACCGTTTGAGGTTGTGGGTTGTGGTAAACTTCACACTGTTGATGGAAATAACATCGCTGCATTGATGATCATGTGGACGGTCCGGGTTGGCAAGGCCAGTTTCGGTGGTCCTTTATGTTGTTCATGTCCTCTGGCAAAGTTGGTCCTTCCTTTGTCGCTCAGTAACTCTTTGAGGTGTCACTATCGTAGCATGTTTACGTCCTCCTATCTTAGGGCGATGCAATCCTCAGTTCTGTGCCCTCGCTCTTGGTGGAACTCGCAAAGGACATTTGATTTTCTGGTACTCGGCTTAGACCTCATCTTTTGTGGCCACTTACCTTTGATATGAGCTTCTCCAAGGTGTAGACTATTTCTGTAGGTGACACACAAAAATTGTGAGCGGATAATAAAGTGGGCATACCTTTTTCGTTCCCATGAGTCCCTATCCTTGATCTGGGTAGGCCCTCTTCGTGGCTAGAGGAGAAGGCCATAACACTTCTGACATATGGTAGATGTCGTTCCATGTAGGGTCACGGAGCTGTGAGGTCCCATCTGATATCATTTCTTCGATTTTTTCTGGATTTGGCCTGTACCGAGGTCAATCAATGAGTCGTTTCATTGAAGTCGTCCTCATCTGCTCAGACCTTGGTACAATACGCGTTGTGTATTTCATCCCAAGTAGTTGGGGGGGGGGGGGTACTTCATGAGCCGACTTAATAACTTTTTTGTTGCCCTTGAACCATTTCTGCTCAGCTTGTTCTGAAAAGCTGCGACCGCCAACCCTTTTGATACGTTCGGTAAGGTCATTCTTACTCGGTTGAACTGTCCCTCTACTACAGACCCTTTAATAGCAAATATGTTATTTACTCTTGCCCCTGCCTTCTAGGCCCCAACATAGGCCATTACGAACTTGTCGGCCATTTCTTCAGAAGTTTCAATGGAACGAGCAGGAAGCTGTAAATAACATGTTAACGATCCTCCCGTGATGGTCTCGCCGAATTTTTTCAACAAAATGGAGGATACTTGTTCCTTGGCAAGATCATTGCCTTTCACGGTGATGACGTAATGAGTCACATGGTCTTCAGGGTCGGCCGTGCCATCATATATTTTCAAATAGGGCGGCATTTTAAAGGTTTTTGGTATGTCATGTAGGGAAATATCATTACTATACGGCTGCTCGACGAATCGACCGGCATCTCTCTTCGGAAAGAGCTTACGGGTGCCTAATATCTTATCGACCCTTTCTTGGTGTACTCTCATTTGGTCTCAAAATGTTTTTTTTCATTCTCCATTTCCTCCATCCTTTTCAGAATGGCTACAAAAGTGACGCCATCTGCACTATTAATGACATTGTGAGTAATACTTGTCGTTGGAGGAGCGGGAGGAAATTGGTCATGCTTACTCGTCCGCTGGTTCTATAACGCAAGTCCTTGCATTTTCTATAGTCATGTCTCGAGCGGTCTTATGGAGGATGTTGGTTAGCGTATCAGTTAGCCAAGCCTCAAAGAGCTTTTCTACATTTGGGGGCGTCTCCTCCGCCATAGATGTGGAGGCTCCCTTACCAAGAGATTTCGTGATGATGCAATAAGGAGGAGGTGATTCATCTCGTCTAGGGGAGGCATTGGCCGTTTCAGTTCCGTCTGCTGTTTCAAAGCTCTCATTGATGACGGTTCATGAGGTTAGTTGGAAGGTTACTTGTTATTCTCGTCCTTTCTTCAATGTTACATGCCATATTGGATTTGTGCATGCAAAGAAAATAGATCCTGTTCTTGCTTTTTTTTTTTTACATTAGTAATTCGTGTTAGTTATAGATCTAGAGGAAACTAAAATTTTAACTAAATCCCCACAGACAGCGCCAAATTATTTGATGAAAAAGCATAACTTTCGGTTAAAACGATTATATTTATGTAATAATGGGTCAAACCTAGTTAATGATAATATCTCTAGATGTGAGTTCTGAAATTGTGGCTAACGTTAGACAGATCTAGTGAGGGATTGACAATATTTATTAAATATTCCAAAAGGTATGAACAATAATGGAGAGGTAACTAGCAATAAATAACAATAAATGATATTTAAGTAAATAGGAGAAGTAGTTCACTCAATAAAGAATGAACTAGATGATTGTTCCTCCTGATAATGATAAGTGACAGATAAATCCTAGAATGTTCAGACTATTCTCGGATCTGATGGAAAAGTGTGAAAAAATATGAACAAGAATCTTGATAAAAATGTAGTCTTTGTATCTTTATGAGAGAGAGAAAATCTTTATCATATGTATTTTCTTATCAAGTGAATGCCACATGCCCTCATTCATTATTTTTTTCCTATTTATATGGGACATATCCCTAACAAATCTTAATAGTACAAATATCGAGTGCAAACAAAAGAAAAAACTTCTCGTAGCCAAAACGCTTCTGAGGTAAAATCAAATGGTTACACTTATGTAAGCATGTGTTTAATTTCCACTTATTCAATTTGGATTATTTTTTCTGTCTCATGTTATTTCTTTGTTCAACAAATTGTGCTTTTCCCATTGAAAGATATACTAATTTAGCGAATAATCTGATCGAATGACCGCAAGATTAGAGTTGTAGACCTCAAACTAATTTAGACAAATTAAATACGCATATGCTTCAATTCCACTTTCTACAAGGCTAATAGCTCGTAAAGCTACAAACTTGTATGTTACAGGTGTAAAATATGAATTTCAGATCAAATACTTACTTTATCTCATCCTTTCCCACAAAAAAAAGGTACATAAAAACATTTAAAAAGAAAAGAATAAAATCGATAAGTCTTGAAATTCATATGACGGATATCTATTGAGAAAACACCAAAGCTCCTTAAATTCTCCCATTGTTGGGATCGTTGGCATAAAACAAATGAAAGTGACCTGTGGTTTCACCATCGGGACATATAAAATCAATTTTAAAAAACTGAACAAAATATATTTTATGGTTGTATTTTATAAGGGACGTGGCCTGCGATTTCACCAGTGGCGGAGGCAGGGGGCGGAAGGGGTTCATCCGAACCCCCTTCGTCGAAAAATTGCACTGTATATATAAGGCAAAATTTGTTTTTTACCTCTATATATTAAGTTTTGAACCCCCTTAACACAACGCAAAAGTGTAGTTTAGTGGTCAACGGGGTTCAAAATATTCATAAGGTCATAGGTTTAATTCCCACTAACTACAAATAAATTTTTTTGAACCCCCTTTCCGAAGATTCTGCCTCCACCACTGGATTTCACCATCTACAAACTAAAATAATAGACAAACACCATCCTACCACAAATTGGCCTTTCTCAATCTTGAACCCCAAAAATAAATATAACAACGAAAACCCAAAAATCTACTAAGACACACACACACACACACTTATATACATATATTTTTGTATAGCAAGAGAGACAACTTGAGTCTTGAGTGTAGGATATTATGGGGAAGAAAGAAGAGGATGTGGCAATGGAGAGAAGTGAGGGTGGGTGGGTAGTGGTGAAACCAAAGCCCAACAAGAAGTTTGGAGCAAAAGCCATAGATTGGTTAGAAAAGGTGATAGTTAAATTAATGTACAATAGTGGTTTTAATTCAAAGGATTGCCATTTTCTATCAGGTAACTTTGCACCTGTTGATGAAACACCTCCATGCAAGGACCTTCCTGTTAAGGGATATTTACCTGTAAGTAGTCCCCTCAGTAACATTTCTTTATCAACTTTTACAATCAATGTATCGTAACTTGTTGCCGTATGCATGCGTATAGGTAATCTTATATTTCTAGTTATTAATTTTACTTTTATAAATATTTTTAGTCGTTAATCCTCATGATAGAATAAAAGTAAATAACCTCAATCATTTCGAACTAATTAACTTGGAATATGTGGCACTTTAAGGGTTACAGACGGGCGCGCCAAGCCGGATATGAGCGGGTCAAATTAAAACGGATAAATTATTCAACCCAACCAGTATTTGAGACGGATAAAAAATGGGTTTATCCGGCGGATAATATGGATATCCATATTATCCATGCTTCTTAAATATGACCACATATGAGAGAATTCCTAGTTTTCCAAACTTGATGAACTCCAATTTGAGGCTTTACAAATATAAAAGTTAAACATATAAGTTATCCATTTGGTTAATCATTTTCTAAGTGAATAATATGGTTTTTTTATCCATATTCGACATGTTTTTCAATGGTTTATTATCCAACCTATTTTTTTGATGAATTTTACTACTTTATAAAGATCCCAAGAAATAAATCCTAACCAAGTCTAAACAGGACATTGTCTAGTAGTCAAGGCATAGAACAAGGTGGGAAGGGGAAATCTTGATGAAGAGAAATATTTTATTATTTTATTTTTAAAATTTTTACCCAAGTTTTCTTTTTGCTCGTCCCAGAGTCCTCTGAATTGGTCCCGGCGTTTGACCAATAAATATATTTTATTATTTTTATGATTAACCTGCCAATAGCATGTTTGGCCAAGCTTTTAAAATAATATTTTTTCTTAAAAAAATATTTTTGGTGAAAAATAATTTGTGATTGAATAATTAATTTTAAAAAATACGTTTGAGCGGTAATTAATATTTGATCAAGCTTTTAAAAAGTGTTTCTAAACATATTTTTCTCAAAAATACTTTTGGAAAAAAACTACTTTTTATACTTCTCAAAAATTGCTTCAGCTTCTATACTTTCTTATTTTTAAAAATTTGGGCCACCATCTTAACCGGGAAAAAAAAAATACTTTTAGCAATAAAAGATAATGGAGGATAGTGGCAGGGGCAGGATCTCCAGGAAGGGGATTTAAAAAGAAAAATTTGGTAGCTAGTGGAATTGAACCCATAACCTTATGAAAGTTTTGAACCCCTTGACTACTAAACTACACTTTTGGATTGTATTAAGGGGGTCCAAAATTTAATATATAGAGGTAAAAAACAGATTTTATCTTATACATACAGTATAATTTTTCGACCAAGGGAACCCTCCCGTCCCCCTAAATCCGCCACCATAGAAGACTACTCTTGGCGAAAAAGAAGCTTGGCCAAACCGGCCTCTTTCCTTTTCAATAAGTGACTTTGTCTTCTTGTACTTATCATTTTACGGAAACAAGTTAGATAGTTAAATGGAAGAGGAAAGCTCCACAAAAGCCTCTTTCTTCTGCATTGTCAAACGAAACCACCAGAAAGCAAGAAAAGTCAAGAAGAGGAGCAGGCATTACTTTGTAGTCTTGTTCTTTCTTGGATATTGCATCTCGTTTACTGCCACAGATTAATTATGACAAGTTTATGTCATTTCACTTAAAGACTTTTACCTATATCTAAGCAAACAGATAAGTCATTAGTTTGAAAATAGTACTGCATATTTTAGTATTTAATAAAATCCTTGATATATAAAATACAACATATATAGAGCATTACTTTATTCAGTCCTTAATTTTCCGTTGATTCAATCCTGGATAAATGAAATTTGGCATGCCGTTCCATTTGAGATAAATAAAGTAAGAAAAAAGTTTCCCACCTATAAAAATATCCTGGGTTTATTATGGCACAAAATTTTCTAAAAAGATTTTTCATGATGGATCAATTTTTCAACCTTTTTTTTTTACCTAAAAGTATTTTCCATGCCAAGAGGAAAAAGAACGACGTGTAAATAGGGGTGTTCCTAAAAAACCGAACCAAACTGAAAATCAAACCAAACCGACCAAAAAATCGATACTTTTTGGTTTGGTTTGGTTTTGGTTTTGAATTTTAAAAACAGATTAAATTTGGTTTGGTTTTGGTTTTAATCAGAAAAAATCGAATCAAACCGACTATAGGATTAGCTATTTCAAATTTATTATTACACCTATATATATGTATATTGTTACACAAAGTTTCAAAAAATTTATGGTAAATGTTAATAGTTTGCACTTTTAATATAATTCTTTACCTTTACATTCTAGTTTGATTGATAGTTTCTTTTGTTTAGTATATACTAATCGATTTCGTGTTAAAAATAACATATTTTTAATTGAGTCCTTAAATTATTCATCACTATTTGATTCAATTATCATCAATATATCTTAGTAAATAATAGATTTCTCAAAGGACAATTGATTTGATAGTGTTACATTGAAAATGTGGTCGCCAGAATATGTGTTTGTTAGTGTATGTCTTATATTTAAGAAAAAACCGACAAATAACCGAAAAAACCGAAAAACCGACATAAACCGAATCGAGAAAAACCGACTTAATTGGTTTGCTTTGGTTCTAATATTTGAAAAACCAACTTACTTGATTTGGTTTCTTTTTAGAAAAAAACTCATCCAGACCGAATCATGAACACCTCTACGTGTAAATATCCAATTTTTAGCATATGTCACATATTTTTTATCCAGTGGGCAGCCAGGCATTGAGATTTAAAAATAATCTCCAAAAATAAAATACTTAGCTTTCTGGGAAATTTCTTTTTTGTCCCTCTGAAAACCCACCTGAATTCCAAAATTAAAGGAATTGTTCCCTCTTTTTTTTATCCCCAAAACCATTTTACAAATGTTATCTTAGGAAACGAAAAATATAAAAGAAAAGCGGGAAATTAGGGGGACAAATTGACAGTTACTCCAGCGAAGCTCCGCCTAGCAAATTCGAAGAAAATAGCGACACGTGGCAGCAGCATCTCCACCAGCTTAACGGTATCAAGAGGAACACCATGACCAAACTTTCACCTCTTTCCCACGAAAATATATTCACCAAAATAGGTTAATTGATCATAAATAAATAAAAATACTCCATGGTATATGAATAATTTAAGATTAAGTAATAAACAGACGCATAGCATGCAATTACGTATATATAGTATTTTCTATATATAAGCACAGAGATTTCAGCTTCCACCCTCAAGAGTCTAAAGGTAAAATGGGGAGGAAAGAAGAGATTAATGGAGTGGCGAGAATAGAGGGAGGAGTAGTGGTGGTTGACCCAAAGCCCCAAACTGGACTCGCTGCTAAAGCCATAGATTTGGTAGAACGGGTGATGGTGAAGCTGATGCACGACTCCAGCAAGCCACTTCCCTTTCTTCAAGGAAATTGCGCACCCACTCATGAAACTCCTCCTCTTACGAACCTCCCCGTTAAAGGCCATCTTCCGGTCAGTTCACTTCATTTCACAGTTTTCCGTAATTACATTCTTTACCTACTTTGCAAACTACTTTAACCAATTTTCGGGATTAAATCTGTGGTATAAAATTGTTACGTATGCAGTTTAAAGTCATATAAATTACTCTCATCTGATACGAAATTTAAGAAAGAAATGAAACTTCTAAAATTTGTCGTCTAAGTTAAGCTATAGTCATTTGTGTGATTGGGCAGAATAAAAACTGAATTATTCCTAAATATTATAAGTGTAACATTCTTTTTGGGACAAATTAAGAAGAAAAGTGTGCTGCGTAAATTGGGACAAAGGGAATACTAGTAAATACTAAATACTATCTGATCGGGAATCAACAGAGAGGATGAAGCAAACAGAAGTGTGAAAGAAAGTAGCCGAAGTGCTTATCTTATTGAACTAATTAAAATTTATTCATAAAACAATAAATGGCAGGGGAAGATCAATGGGCTTGTTGCCCAAGGAATTTCAAAATGGTAATTCCTAGTAAAAGTTATTAGTAGTTGAAACTGTGAGCTGCTCATCGAAAATTATTAAATATGGAAAATCCAAAAGTTGGAAGCAAGTAAAGGACACTCCGGTGCATAAAGCATCCCCGTGCACGCATGATTTGGGGAAGGGCCGCACTCCAAGGATGGTCGATTCCACAGCTCAAACCCGTGACCTATAAGGCACACACAGACAACTTGACCGTTGCTCCAAGGCTCCCTTCAAAAATTGAAAAGAAGTGATTATAAAAATTTGTTGTGGTGAAGTATATGATAAAGAGGGAAACTGCTTTAATTAGAGTTCCATTTAGGAGGTGATTACTTAACACTTTTAACGGGTGAAAATGTGAACTATATATGATATGTGACTATGTTGTTAGTGAAGATTTAGGTGGCACCCTATTGTAATGGAAATTTAAGATTCTTAGAATATATAATAGGACATCATCGTTAAGATAAATCAAATATGTTTTCACCATTTAGAAAAAACAAGTTTGTTGTAGTTAACTTGTAGCAGAGTGTAATAGACTCTCGGTTACTACATTGTAGCAGAATATGCATCTTTGCTCCAAGAGCTTGTTGAAACTGTATTTCAAAGTGTGCTTTTGGGAGTTCAATTCATGACCCATTTGTTTATAAGGACCAACATTGCAACCTAACTTGATAGTAAATATGGGAGTATGTGACATGCCAAGAACTTCAGATGTAGCAATGAATCAGTTGATATTTGTCAGCTGTGAAGGGTGGAAAAATAAGATGAATAACAAAAGGTTTTACTTCATACAAAATACTAATCAGTTGATATTTCATCCTTTGGTTGTTTCTCCACTTCCATTTGTCCCTATAATTCTTTCAGGTTTGCAGTATGAAAACTGATTGGGGTGAACAGATTGTTGTTTCCTTAATCTTTAGTATAAAGAAGAACATATCCGAAACAACTTTAGTTCTAAGATCTTCGTTTTATGATGGCTTAATCTAGTTGGCTTCGCTGAAATCTAATAATCTATGATGAACTTTGCATGACAGGAGTGCCTAAATGGTGAGTTTGTCAGGGTTGGTCCAAATCCAAAATTTGCTCCAGTTGCTGGATATCATTGGTATTTTCTTTGCTTCATAACCTATTGCCATCACTATCTTTTCGTTCCTTCTCTTCTTCCCCCTTTCCTACTATAAAACAAATACAATCTCTGAGGTTACATAATAAAAGAATTTGTCGTTCTTGTTCATTGACATATATATAATATTCTTCTGCGCTCTTTGTTAGTGAAGAGAATCAGTTAAAAATTGCTAGTATTGAGACTCATCCTTGCTTTTTCTCTGTGCAGGTTTGATGGTGACGGGTATGTCTTTTGCAGACTTGGCTTTTCACTTTAGCGTACATAGTAAATTGTCACAAATCATTGTGGAAAAGAAGTGCCACTAGTATTCTACTCTTGCATTCGTTTTGAGCAAGAACAATGTCAATTTATTTTGCTGAAACTGGATTAGATTATTGCATTTCATGTGATTAATCAGCTACCTGGTATTATTTAATGAGGCAAGGAAGCCGCACTTGATAATCTTTTAATCTTTGAAGAACTCATTCATGTTGTTGTACTCTTTTCTTAACTGATAACTTCGTATGGTTTGTCGACCTTGTGTGTGGCTCTTTAAACTTTTAGTTCAATAATACTATGTCATTTTAACCAGAGTCAGATGTGGTATACAGGGGGAGATGCTTGTTGCTAGGTATTCTGAATAAAAATGATTGATGATTGGCACATTTCTTAATATCATGGCCAGCTTTGTTCATTATCTTAGTTCAATTTGCTTGTTTGCCTTTTTCCAGTGACAACAAAATTTGTTTGGTGTATCTACATTTCTGTGTTTCATGCTGCTTTTGATATGTGGAGGAGCACATGTTGAATGTGAAGGAAAATATCCTCGTATTGTATGACATCAAGAAAAATGTTACCTTGATTATATTTTTCCTTCAGCATGATTCATGGCTTGCAAATTAAGGATGGAAAAGCAACATATGTCTCACGTTTTGTGAGGACATCTCGTCTAAAGCAAGAAGAGTACTTTGGAGGAGCTAAGTTTATGAAGGTGTACATTTGTTTTGAAGTTCTAACTCTCAAATTTCTTTGTCTTGTTAATCTTTTATTCTATGGAACTTCAAGCAATATAAGTTTGAAATTTCTTGAACTAAATGTAATCATCTGTCCATTTTTTTTTTGGGAACCATTGAGCTGTTCTGGCATAACTAAGGATCCTTTATCTAGAAAACTAGCATAAGTTGTTCACTAAGTATCTGGAAAATCAACATGTGACACTCTGTCATCCTCATCTTATGGAATAAGGATCATTACCAAAAGTAGGGAAAGGAAAAATAAATAAAAAGAAGAAGAGGATATAGAATACAGGATGAGAATGTAACAGTTCAAGCATGTCAACAATGTTCTGAAGGAACAGTGAAGAAGAAATCTTTTGGGACTCAATTGAAGGAGAATGTACAGACTTTGGTAATCTTTTCAATATGAGCAATAAAACTAGAAAACTTAAAATTGCCAAAAATTAAATGTTGGAAAGTTTCCTTGTTGTGGCGAACAGTTACACTACCAAACCTTTTAGGTTGGTAAGTATCAGTTTACGGTCAACAAGATTTAGAAAGCAATTTTTACAAAAAATAAAGTTCCTGTTAGACAATCAGAAAGCAGAGTAGACGAATCGGGGGAAGAGAGGCTGGTAGAAATTTGATGATTATTGAGATTGCTCTTCCCAGATAAAAGAATCATTATTGTATAATCATCTTTAGAAGATGAAATGATCGAAAGAGACAACTTTCGGCATTTCTGTCTTCACATTAGTACTATGGTGATTTTGCAATTAAATGATTTTCCACTGAAATGACCTACTCATAGTTCTTGGTCTACTTGTTCTTAAGTTAACCTGTTATGAGTAAAAAAAACGTATAGAATGGTTATGAATATCCAATTACTTACCTGGATTCACCTCATAGCTAAATTAGATGCATTCTTATTTAATGTTAAACCATCAAATTGTTCTTAGTTTGACCTGTTACGAGTAAAAAGATGTTTAGAATGGTTCTGAATACCAATTGCTTACCTGGAACTTTCTGATGTTATATGCATTCTTATTCCTCAAATTGATGCTATTACTGTGTCAAGCAGCAATTTCTTTGTATATTATTTAGTCTTTACATTTGCAGATTGGAGATCTTAAAGGGCTGTTCGGGTTGTTCTCAGTGTACATTTACATGCTCAGGGACAAGCTGAAAGTTTTGGACACTTCTTATGGAAATGGCACAGGTAGGTCAACGAAGTTTGAGGTTGTATGATGTTGTTATCTTGCTGGTTATCTTTGCAACAACATTTTGTTATGAAGGAACTGAATCTCTTGAAGAATGATATGCATAGATGTGTGTTTTTTGTATGCCTGTGTGAGACTTAGGAAGAGGAAATGAGCTTTTTTCACCTTCTTTCAGCTAATACAGCTATGATATATCACCACGGGAAGCTTTTGGCTCTTCATGAGGGTGATAAACCATGTAAGTCTCTTCTCCATTTGATCTATTAACTGAGAAATTTAAGCTATCTATAATCTAATTGCTTGCTAGCCTGAATATGTTGTTAATGGTTCTTTGACATCTTAGAGTTAATCACTTTTTATCCATTTATATTATACCCTTTTAAGTCTCAGAAATTATTTTATATGTATTCAAACTGCCAACCAATGATTTGATTGTTTTTGATTATTTTTAATTTTCCATCTTCATATTGGCAAAACGAAAATCCCGTTCACAGATGTTGTTAAAGTTCTGGAGGATGGAGACCTTCAAACGCTTGGCATGCTGGATTATGATAAAAGGTTGCAACATTCCTTTACTGCTCACCCGAAGGTTGACCCTGTAACGGGTAAGAGAACAGTCGTGTGGATCTGTTAGGTGTTTGCCATAATTTTCTTACCATATTTGGTTATCCTATTTGTTGAAGGAAATGGCAACATGTTTACCTTAATTGGGTTTTCCTTCTTGTAGAAGGAAATTACAAATCTTCTATATTTGACTAGTCTCTTTTCTTGTGGAAAAGGTTTTGAGTTCTATAAATTGAGGATCCACCCTTCTCATTCAGTAGCATTCACAATGTAGCCATATGGGGTTTAAGAGTCGTGTTTAAGGGGAGAACTTTACGGGACAAGTGTTAGTGTGTCACTTGTGTTTGCCTTTTCGTGAGGTTGTTCTCTCGATATTTTGTACTCTTTTTATATAGTGGATTGCTCATCTCCGCTGTGGACGTAGGTCAATTGACCGAACCACGTTAAATGTATGTGTCTCTTTTGGTATATTTCTCTTTTGTTGTCTGATTTATCGACGTTCAAGATTTGCGTTAGTAGCTTCCGCATGACACCTGATTTTTTCGGTCCTAACAGAATGTGCCTACAAATTATGGGAGTAAATAGGACATTATTGTTGCTTCCAATCGTTTGTTCATATAGAATGCTATGCTAAACTTTAAGAAATGGAACAACGATCAACTGTGGGTATCACTCATCATTCCCCTGTATCCCTTCCATTTCATGTGCTGGCTTCCTCCACTTGATGCTATTACTGTGTCAGCTGCATTTTGTACAAGCTTACAAGGAAACCAAATATGAATGTAAAATAAAGCTTGGGAATGAAGATGATTTATTTATTCATATATTATTTTGGAAAATATATGTTTTCTTTTCTTTTGGAATGGGAATATAGTTTGACTTGGATATATTTGCATACAGGGGAAATGTTTACTTTTGGATACTCGCAGACACCACCTTACGCTACATATAGAGTCATATCCAAGGATGGTGTCATGCAAGATCCTGTTCCAATAACTATACCAGCGTCTGTTATGATGCATGATTTTGCTATTACTGAAAATTATTCAATTATGATGGATCTTCCGTTGTACTTCAAACCAAAGGTATGCCACCTTTACAGCTTCTTTCTATTAAATTATACTATGGAGAGTAGCTTACTCTTCTGATACTACTTGAAATTTTCCTCATGTTTTTAGTCAAAATTAATTATGAAAGTGAGTTCAGCTGATTAATGAGTTATGTATTTTTAGGAAATGGTGAAAAATAAAAAGCTGGCATACAGCTTTGACCCCACAAAGAAGGCTCACTTTGGAATTCTTCCACGCTATGCAAAGAATGAATCTTTAATCAAGTGGTTCGAGCTTCCTAACTGCTTCATATTCCACAATGGTATGAAATTTTGAAATCTCAATTTTTTTTTTCCGGTTTTTATATCTGAAATATTGGAAGTTCATGTTCCTTCAGTTCCCCTTGATTGGAAAACCGAACAGACTCTAGCCAGGATGTAAATATATGTAATTGTTCAGTTCAATTGAGTTTTGTAAGGAGCAGGTTTCACTTCAATTGATAATCCCTATTATGAAATATCTCCATTAAACTGGCATGTGGCTACAATCAACTTCTGTGAGATAGCCTTTCACTGATACTATGCTGGCCTGCTGGGACTTGGGATAAGAAGAAACTAAGAATTAACCCATAAGCAACTTACGGTATAAGTGAAACTTATAAAGGAATGGATTTATCTGCATACAACTGTTCTCCTGAAAGAGAAGTCGCTCGAGTAAGTTTTTAATTAATTCCTTTGGTGGAAAAGTAATTTGAGTACCTTCATAGAAATTTCCTCTTTGCTAAAGTACCAAACTGAAAGAAAGATAGAAGGGGGTTCACCAATACTGTAGTGTCTCTAGTCCTGATTTTTGACCTTGGACATCTTTTTATAGCGACGTAGGTGGATACCTTAAAAAGCCTCATGCTGGGTCTACGCTGCACAAATAGACGTAATTCCCCATTCATCCGAAATAGTATTTTAGTAAGAAGAAAAGCATTCTGGGCTGACTACTACATGTCCATCTAGTGTAGTGGCATTACCTTGACCATCTTCCGAAGTTCTAAATAATTTACTGATTGAAGGCCGTAAGGACGACCTTCTCTACATTCAGCCATACCATAGTGACCCCGAAACGGTCTTCTTCTAGTTGTGGGATGAAATTCGACAGCCAATTGCTGGCTCTGAATAACCAGAAAACAGATTTCTACAAAGCAACCGAGAACATAGCTACCAACCCGCGGAGTTCATTAAACCCGCTTCCTATATATACAGCTTTGAAGAGATGGATACAAATGTAGATGGTTTGCACTTCTCAGATCGTCACATCAGACATAATGACTGCCTGGCTTTATGTAACTTCTGTTATAGACTGCAAAAAGACGAAGATGTTTAACTCTTATTAGCACCATTCATAAACTTCAACAAGTCGCAAGATGTAAATGCCAAAGTCTTACGAACGGATCCAAACTGAGTTTTGTTTGATTGCTTTACCAGCCAATGCTTGGGAGGAGGGAGATGATGTGGTCTTGATCACTTGCCGTCTGCAGAATCCAGATCTAGATGCGATTAATGGAACTGAAAAAGAACAACAGCTTGACGGTTTCACAAATGAGCTGTACGGAAACTGTAACCTCATGATTTTAATTGACTTTAATATCTTTGAATGTTCGTGATTTTAGTCGTAATTATCAGGTATGAGATGAGATTCAATATGAAGACTGGTCTAGCATCACAGAAGAAACTGTCAGAGTCTGCTGTTGATTTTCCACGGGTCAACGAGAACTACACTGGAAGGTCAGCTGTTACAACATTTTCATTTTAGTTCTGAAATTCCTACACTACATAAAATAGCCAGGATGTGGATTAATGGATGTTAAAGTTCTGCGTAGTACTTTCATCTGCTGGCTGTCTATTTTGCTTCATCTTTTTTCTTCATAGTGTTGAGAGAATGCTTAATTGTAGTGACTTGATCATCTCATTTTCATTTCTTATCTTGTCTTGTCTGCCTAGAGGTTTGTTTAGAAAATCTTCCTTGTGCCATCATAATGATAGTGACTTTTGTAAACTTTAGGAAGCAACGCTACGTATATGGGACCATTTTAAACCACATGGCCAAGATCACAGGAGTTGTCAAATTTGATTTGCATGCGGAACCAGAGACTGGAAAAACAAAGCTCGAAGTCGGCGGTAACGTTCTTGGAATCTTCGACCTTGGACCTGGAAGATTTGGCTCAGAGGCAATATTTGTTCCCCGTCAGCCTGGGACAGAATGTGAAGAGGATGATGGCTACTTGATATTGTTCGTACATGATGAGAACACTGGGTACCTCATCTACCACTCTCTTTCGTTGCATAAACAAAATACACAGTTATCTTAACTTGGACCTTTTCTATGTGAGACCAAAAAGATAGATGTCTTTAGGTTGAATTTACTGTTTTAAATCAGAATAAAGTGGTAAAGGAAATGTAGATTTCATCTCAAAGTTTCTGCTTCAAGCCAAGTATTAAGTAAAAGAGCATAATAATGCAACTTGCCTCACAATTATGATTTAAAGATTCTGGCATGTCCTAAAAATCGTTAAGATGCCGTGTTAGGTAACCTCCTGCTGAAAGTTATCCAAGATTTTCACAAATCCTATCAAAATAAAAGAAAATCTCATTCAATCAGTCAAACTCACTGCACTCTCGAACTAGTTAGGGTTATGAGTCTTCTGTATATTCCTCTCTCTATTTGGGTCCACTTTATTGCAAAACTGGCAAGTGATTTGTCTTTTAAAGCAACTATGGGTTCTCTGAATACCTACTGGGACATAATATAAGATTAGCATAAGCCTAAAATGGTTCTCTGTTATTCTTGTAATAAGATACAAATGCTCAGAAAGGAAAATTCTCCGTTGAAGAAAATCTCAGTCCTAAATAGGAGAATGACCGATGTAATGCCTTGCCTTTCAGGGGAGCAATTGTGACTTTTAAGGTACATTATTTCGTTCCAGAAACTTGAAATATTTTCTGACCAATTCCATTCTCTGGTTCATTATGCAGAAAGTCATCAGTGAATGTAATTGATGCTAAAACAATGTCAGCCGAACCTGTGGCTGTTGTTGAATTACCCAAAAGAGTTCCATATGGATTTCATGCCTTCTTTGTCACAGAGGTGAGTTAACATAACATTCTTTGACATTTTCTGTTGATTGTTGGTTAATTTGTTCTATGTAGGATAAAGTGACCTTAACTTTTGATCCGGGTGGTGTCCTTCCTAGATTTGAAGTTTTCTTTATTCACTAGCCTTGCTTAAACTAGGATTTGGCTAAGTTAAGATTTTTGCTGTTTTTTTAGTTATTACCATGATTAATTTGTTATGTATTAATTGTAGACTTTCAATTTGCTGCTTCTGAGGACCCTCATGGCAGCAAGTTTTAGTTTTGACTCTCTTTTTACTTGTTCTCATTCTTACTTACATTTTGGTCTATACTTGGTCCCACTATCTCAATTCATCGTACTCTGTACAGGAACAAATACAAGAGCAAGCCAAACTGTGAGAAATACTTGAAGAGTGGATCGAGCAGGCCAGTCTTCCAGCAACATGCAACCCTATTCTCAGTTGTCGTCATCAATTCAGTGATTTATGTAACTATATTCATACTACCGGTTATAAGCAATAAATGTATGTCAAATTTTCTGGAGGTATACATGTATCTACTCTCATTTTATACACATAAGAATGGAATTGTTAAACTTCAAAAATACACATTTCCTTCCAGAAATGCTATCGTTGTTGTCTGAAGATTAAACAAATTAACCTAAAATAGAGTCCAAAAGAAAAGGCCAGAACATAAAGAGGGACAACTGAACTATGTGTTCATTTTTTACATACAGCAGCAGCAGGCTGCAGGGCAATATTAGAAAGCCAAATAAAGCTACAGCTATAGCTGCTAGTGCAGAATGTACCAGAATTTCTCATTCAATATGTTTGAGAGAATATAGTTTCCTCTTTATTACACTTCCATATCCTTTCTTTCATTCATTATCTGTCATGGTCTCCATATATGATCTTGGACAATCCTCACCTTATACGCTAGCTTTTGGGGTTGAGTTAGGCTCAAGTTCCATTCTTATCATGGTATCAGAGCCAAGGCTCATCCCAATTTATTATTACGATGTTGGACCCCCATTTATATGTACACGCTCTAGTTGCAGGCTTGTGCGTGAGGGGGTGTTGAGTTGTATCCCATGTCAGTGAGGAATGGATGTCATGGTCTTCTTATATGGTCTTGAACAATCCCCATAGCTTCTGAGGTTGAGTTAGACCCAAGTTATATTTTTATCATTATCATAAACATTAAGCGAGGACTCTTTCTAATCACATAGCTCTCTTGTATGTTGGTTGCTAACGCATTGTCAATAGTGAATAAATCACTTTTTAAAATAAAAATAACAAAATTCCTTTTATGTCCTTATTAAATGTAACTTTGTGTTTTTCCTAATAGGAAATAATATAATAGACATTAAATCACCAAAAATAAGAGAATAGGGTGCTAATTAAAAATTAAGACATAATATGAGGGA
This sequence comes from Nicotiana glauca, assembly GCA_026770625.1. NCBI lineage: Eukaryota > Viridiplantae > Streptophyta > Magnoliopsida > Solanales > Solanaceae > Nicotiana > Nicotiana glauca. The sequence continues at coordinate 182,922 of MU705786.1, read as the reverse complement.
TGTAAAATGCAAAAGATAGTGCGTGGTGGACGGTTGTCAGTTGTGACTTGTGAGTGTATAGTTGGTACCCAAAAGTATCTTAATCCAAAATTCGGGTATCTATATTAGCCGTTACTCCAAAAGACGTCTCGCGAATACAAACAAAACAGGGGAAAACGTGTCCATGGCATCTCCGTCATCAACAAAGTGAAACACCAATATCCACTATACAGATTACAGACCGTAATGATTCATTAGAATACACACACACACAAAAGAAGAAAAAAACCTTTTCTAACAATCAACTGAGTGGGTGGAGAAAATGGGGAGAAAAGAAGAAGATGATGGCGTAGAGAGAAGTGAAGGAGGAGTTGTGGTGGTGAACCCCAAGCCAAAAAACGGAGTAATTGGGAAGGCCATAGACTTGTTGGAAAAAGTAATCATAAAGTTAATGCACGATTCGACCAAGCCACTTCACTATCTTTCAGGGAATTTTGCACCTACTGATGAAACTCCTCCTCTTAAAGACCTATCCGTCACAGGCCATCTTCCGGTCAGTTCACTAGTTTTCTTTAGTTATTTACTTATTGTCTATTTGTTTGTTTTGCTTTTTTTTTTTTTTTTTTTTGTGATTCCTGAGTTATATTTGTTGAAATTAAGTGCTTATTGGACCCATTTGAACTTTATGCGTTCGAGTTTCAAATTGTAGCACAGCTCATTTGAGCTGCGGGGTTTGAAATCAATTATTCGTAGTTATTTGGTGGATCTTTTAACACATATACAAAGTTTGAGCAAAAGCTATTGGGTTCGGATGAAGTCATAGCTTCTATACTACATCCACCCCTGCTTACACCTCTTTGGATAGAGGGGTTGTGCTTAGAAAGGGTGTTCCAAGTTTGTCTATCTAAACGAAGGATACAGAGTTGATTATTACAAGCTTGCATTTTTGAGAAAATGGTAGAGGGAGAAGTAGGAAATTAGTACTAATTTGATGCTCATCTTTTTCTATCATCAAGGAAAGAAAGGGGAAAATGAGGAAATGCCAAAATCTTAGGAGTGCAAATCCAATAATAGGTTGGGTTTGGTCAGCATGATTCAGCTGAAACTTAGTTTGATCCTTAATTGGTTCTAATGAAAGTAGGATAACTCCTAATAATATTTATCATTGAAATGTGTGCTGTTGTGAATAATAATAATAACAATAATTCAAAATTTAATAATAACTCCCATGACATGGTCGAAGTATTGTGATAAAAATTTACAGTTTGCGTGAGTTCATCTCGCTAGAGTTCTACACCATCAGAATATTAGGAATTCTTGATTAGCACAAAATATATTTTGTCTGATTAATGACAGCTGGGGAGACTTCTTTCTATTGACGTAAAGAATTCACTTTTATCATCCTTGGTGCAGGAAAACATTTGCTTATTCTTTTCATTGCTCTAAAATTTCTAGGGAATCTGTAAGATATCTTTTGTCCAAAACTCTAATAAGAAACTGGTTAAAGCCTATGTGACAATGTTCAGACTTCAGAGCTGATTTCTTGGCAGTTTAGCGTACGTAGCATGTCAATAGCAATACATTAGGTTATGCAGGATATGATTTACTGCGTGGATGATTCAGTGGGACCTTACTGCAATAGAAATTAAAATAACATATAATTAGCAGGTAACATATAGGTAACAGCATTAGCGGAATTAACAGCTTGGGCTAAATTGCTTATTGAAGTTCAGTTGTGCAGTGGTGTGAAGAGCAAGCAATTAACACAAAACTATAATGCATGGAAGATTAAGTGGCATCGTGTTGTTTTATTCTTCATTTCATTGTTTATGTTTTTTCTCTTGGGCCATATCTAGCTGTTGGTTTGCATTTGCTTGGATTTATTTGACAGAGGCAGGAGAAGATTTATTTACCATTATTTTCATTTCTCCTCGATTAAAAGCATATGGAATATTGTCTGATTTACTGCTAAGGATTTACATTTTGTGCTTGTTGCCATCAACTTTACTCTTATGATGCCTAGTAATATGAACTTCGAATTACAGGAGTGCCTTAATGGTGAATTTGTTAGGGTTGGTCCAAATCCAAAGTTTGCTCCGGTTGCTGGATATCACTGGTTCGTCTTTTCTCCTGAACCTATCGTCCTCAGGACTTTCAAATTCCTTTTCTTCCTAAAATTTCCTCCTGAAAACGATCATAAGCTTCTCTGGGTTCCTTTTGGTTATTTGTTTCTTTCTTGCCATTGTATCTCTGTAGCTCATTAACATGAATATCATACTTTGCATCGAGGCTTATTCCCACTTTATTTCTATGCAGGTTTGATGGGGATGGGTATGTCCTTTACCATTCTGACTTTGCAATTTGGAGCAGTAATAAGTTATTTTCTTATTGCTTTGAACAAGAAGTGGAGCACCTCTACGACTCTAGTTTTATTTGTTCCAGCTACCTATGTGTTTCTTGTTTCCAGCTTAAGCATTTTGAAATAGATAACCACTTATATGTGACTAAACTTCCCTTTCTGATACGAGTGGCAAGTAACTGAAAATTTCAGTTGGCATTTTGTAACTTTAGATTAGAAGGCTCTTGTACTCTTTTCTTAATTGAACAACTTAAATGGGCATTATAGTCTTCGTAAACAGACCTTGTATTCACCAGAATAGGATTGATACCATTTTTCCAACAAAAGAAAGCTTAAAATGATAGCAAGGGTATGAATCTTTAAATTTATCATAATAGGACGAGAAGAATTGACAAGGAATTAAATATTTGAATTTGATGATAACAGGAAAGGATTGAGCATTAGGATGGCAAGATAATGAATTTTCAGATTACAGGGACGTTTTTTTTAACCTATTGCTAGTTAAGAAGCACATTATGAGGCGGATCAGGACTATTTAGTTTGTAAACTATATCAATTAATTCATATCAGTGTGTTTTTGCTGTCTTGTCTAGGTCTATAATTGTTAACCATGATGTTTGAAGGTATAAAGAAGTGACAAGGTATACCTAAAATCATAGGGAAGGTAAGTTGTGCTGAAAGACCTACAATCTCCCGGAATCTATACATAATTGGCCGGGAAAGGAACACAATAAAAGTAAAAGGCCCATAAAGGTGATACCAACTAATTAAAATTAATGTTTGGTCATGAAGGTATGCTTGCATCAGGTTCAGGTTCAGTCTTTTAATCTATTTAGAGATGTTAGGTCAGTAGATATTGTAGAGAATCACTAGGGTTAAAGAACTCCAAGTTATTGAACCATATGGAGCAAGATGGATGGTTAAGATTCATATAGCTCACTCCAACTAGTTTTGGGACTAAGCCGCAGCAGCAGTAGTTGTAATTATTCCCCTTTATTTTGTGCTCCTCCTGGTGCTACTTAATCTTTTTACTTTGCACACAATCTGATTAAATTGCATCAATTATTCATTTGTCCTATATTATGACAAAGCAATTTTTAGTCTGGTTTTCCTATTCCATTTACCAGCTTTTTTCTTTTTTAATTTTTTTTTTAGACGAGTTATGTTGAAGCTTAATAACTATCATGTCTTTATAACTCTTTCACGTGGAAAGAGGTAATACAATCTCAAACTTTTAGCCTTTATTCAGCATGATTCATGGCTTGCGCATTAAAGATGGAAAAGCAACTTATGTGTCACGTTATGTGAGGACATCACGTCTAAAGCAAGAAGAGTTCTTTGGAGGAGCTAAGTTTATGAAGGTGTGCATTTGTTTTAATATTCTTACTCCTAGATTTTTGTTCCCACCAAGCTTCATATAATAATGACTGCAGTTTCTTGTACTAAAACTTCTTCACATGTGTTGATGCATTCAACAACTTCTTTACATAACTATGGATGCCTTTTTTAAAAATATTTCACCAAATTGTGAATGCTTCATTAAGTAGCTATTCTGCAAGCTATTTGGAAAGGGGGAACACAATTAGTAAATGTATTGTTGTTTATTGGTTTTCTGGAATTAGGGATCATGACCAAAAAAATGATGCTGTTCGAATGTGGTTTGTCCTTTAGGGCATAACATCAGTTTGAAAAAACGCCCCAGCAATTACAGCACTTCAGAAAGCTTTTTCAACTCTTTTCTATATCTTTATACTGGAGATGGATCTATTTTAAAGATAATTGTGTCATTCTTTTCCCCTTTAGTTTATGATCACTGTAAACTGAAGTGGTGCACCTACTGGCATGCGTTTGTCATAGATCTCTATTAACTTCTAAAAAAAATTGATAATTATGGTGCCCGGGCCAGCTTACGCACCTCGATTAATTCCACAGGGTAACTCTTAAATTTTAAGCACCAGTAATTCAGAGGAAAGGAACTGAGACATCCTATTGGTGTTTATGACCTGAAGTTGATTCACCCCATTTGTCTTGTCACTTTCTGCTGTTAGTTTTCTTCCTTCAATTTTCTTTTGCCAAACCAAATGGGGCTACTGTGTCAAGCTACCATGCATTATGCTTTATAAAACCTTTGCTTTACTACATCTGCAGATTGGAGATCTTAAAGGGTTGTTCGGTCTGTTCACTGTATATATGCAAATGCTCCGAGCAAAGCTGAAAGTATTGGATATCACCTATGGAAATGGCACAGGTTAGTTGGCTGGAATTTTTGCTAGTCTATCTGTCTTCTCTTGACAAGACTTTCCAAGTATAATTTGTTAATGATGGCAGGAACGCATCTTGATTCATAACAATATTTATGTAGTCTATGTGACAGTTACCAGCTGAAAGTAAAATTTGTTTCCTTCCTCAGCTAATACAGCTCTAGTATATCACCATGGGAAGCTTTTGGCACTTTCAGAGGCTGATAAACCTTGTAAGCCACTGCTCTGTTTGACTTGTTCAGTAATATGACATATCTATGATTTTTGATGTGCAAGGCTTTCAATAAGTGTTGTCTTCGACCTTTTTCCCATTTCTTTTTCCTTATATCAATCACGATTATATAGTGAAATTGTAATATGAATTCTTGGTTATGGGTAGATCACAAGTATTAGTAGTTAATATTGTTTCACTCAAGGATTTAGATTATAAGCATATATGCTGCTTTTAATACTGCATGTACGCTGCACAGATGCACTTAAAGTTCTGGAGGATGGAGATCTTCAAACACTCGGCATGCTGGATTATGACAAAAGATTGGCGCATTCCTTCACTGCCCATCCAAAAGTTGACCCTGTAACTGGTAAGAGAGCAGCAGTCCTAGTTCAGCATTACCAATAATAAGCATGTCACTATTTATAATTCAAAAGATTTTTCCTTAAACTTTGGTACCCAAATATTTATTGATGAAAGAAGTACCAGTACATGTATTCTTCTAATGATTGTGATTAAAACTGCAATCCTTTCAGTGCATGACCTCCTTTAGTTGAGTCATCTGTTCAGTCTTCTTTTCTCATTTGCTGACACCTCTTTTCCCATATGCCTGGCTTACCAATCTGATAGTGGTGATGTAGATTTTAGATAAAACCAAAGAAAATTGCTATTTTCCTCCATAACATAGTACTATTTTATCAAATCACATTTAACAACTGAATGCCAAGGCAAATTGATTTTGAAGTTGAGGATAGGACGGTGAATAGAAGATGGAGCGGCATACCCTTTGGGCTGTAAATACAGGTGAAGAAAGATGGTTGACCCAGGATTAGGTTCCCATTTTAAACGCCAACTCTGCATAAACTATCCAGTGACAACAACAACAACAACGACGACAACAAACCTAGTATGATTCCACAAGTGGGATCTGGGGAGGGTAGTGTGTACACAGTTTTATGTGAAGGAAACTATCCAGTGACATTCAATCAACATTACCTTTGACGCAGTCACCTGCTTATGTTGTATATCTGTGATAGATTCTTAGTTCAAGGTCCAGAGTTCAAAAGTGGAGAAGAAGAACCAAAAATGGATCATCTAGTACAAGTTTGGAGCATGAATTATTTTGCCATTGTTTTGGTAGAACACTCTAAATTTGACTTTCAAATATTGCATGCAGGTGAGATGTTTACCTTTGGATACTCTCACAACCCACCTTACATCACTTATAGGGTCATATCAAAGGATGGAATCATGCAGGATCCGGTCCCAATAACAATACCAGAGCCTATCATGATGCATGATTTTGCTATTACTGAAAATTATGCAATTATGATGGATCTCCCTTTGTGTTTCCGACCGAAGGTATGACACTTCTGTAGCTCACCATTTTACTGACTTGTCTTGTAGTAATATCAGCTTTCCTCTCTTGGCGGAAATATGATGTAAGCTTTTTACGAGAGATGAAAGCCTTGGCTCCAAAATTGAATCAGAGAGAGATGTTAAGTCTTGTTACATCAGTCCACCTCCTTATTGGAGTCCTATAGGAGAGGACTTCAAGGAGGTTTCTGGTTTATGGACTTCTGTTTTAAGAATCAGCTACTGTAAGGTAAATGCTTGTCGAAACTTTGGTAATAAAACTTCAAGATTGGTAGTAAGTATTAAACTCATAATTATTTGGGGTACAAAAGTGCTGCTACCGATGTTACTTATTGAAATTCATCTCATATTTACATTCCTAACTTTTACTCTTGTGTCTAAAGTATATTATTAGAAAGAATGGTAGTCAACAAGGCGTTTAAAGAACCATAAGAAAATTAATTGAACTTTGAAATACATACCTTAAAACTTCTTTAAACAGAAAAAGTTAAGATAATGATCCTAAAAGTGGAGTAAGAGCTTTGTTGTAGATAATAAAATGTTCAAAGATGGGTACCACAAAAACAGAGTAAAATACAGCATACCTGTATTGGACAGTATTTTAAACCTGCAATTATAAAATGAAAAACCATAGCTTCCATATGCGCTTAGACTTTACTTTTTCCCCTTTTTTCTTCCCGGTCCAATATTTGTTCTCGAAGGTCTACCACTATATGCTAGTCCTCCAACAATCACTAATTGGGTTAGGTCATTTCATGAACATTACAAGCAACTTGTAATGTCAGTTTGGCATCCAAATTTCACTTCTCTTTTTATAATTTAGTAGCATAGTTATTTCCACATTCAACCATAGATGAGAAAAAGAATTCTGATTATAATTGTATTAAATATAATATTACTATTTTAATACTTTTGAAACCTCCATAATTTAAGAAATACTTATTCTTTAATTCAATGTTTCTTTAAGTCCCCTGTGGTATGGTCTGAAGAAGCATCTAACAGCTGTAGTTTTTACCTTTTGCATGACTATCATCTGTTTTCTTTTTGTTCTTTGCAGTGTTCATTTTCAGTTACTCTTTTTATCCGGGCCTTAAAAAGAAAGTGGCATTCTGTTACTCAAGTTATGTGATATTCCCTGGTTCATTCAACATGAAATGGATGTCTTGAATGAAATGGATCTAGTTTATTCTGTTTCGTTATACATGGTCATTTGAATTGACGAAAGCATAGCATACACCATGACTCGATCTTTTGTTTGATAAAGGGACGATCTATTTTTTGAGTTATATTTGTCCTTCTTGGGTTGTGTGAGAGATTTTAAAGGTAATAGAAGTTGTGGGTTACTCCATCAGTTGCCTTAGGTTTTGGGTTGGGTGCTCATATTCTTTTGAATTATACCAAAGGGAACCTTTATTAAACTCGTTTTCACATCCACGAGTCTGTATTAAAGTCCATGTGTGAACTCCAAAATCTGGTTACACGTTTGGGAGGGTGATGAGTTTATATTTGTCCCGGAATTGTATATTTGTCATGCATAGTGTTAAGATTTTTGGATTTATTCGTAGATATGAATTTTCTATTCAGGAAATGGTGAAAAATGATCAGCTGGCTTTTTTCTTCGATGCTACTAAAAAGGCTCGATTTGGAGTCCTCCCACGATATGCAAAGAGTGAGGCCCTAATCAAGTGGTTCGAGCTTCCTAATTGCTTCATATTTCACAATGGTAAGCAACTTTGTGGTCTTTCTTGAAAAGGTAAAATTTAGCCTATTCTGAACGGAAAAGCTGTTGCTACCAAATAGCTGCATATGTACATGCAGTGATAATGGGTATGAAAGTTGATTAATAATCCTGTAAGGGAAATAATCTTTCAATAAAAAAGTATATAGTTTAGGAATTTTCCTTTTGGAACCTGTATATTAAGTTTTAGAGTTTGAGTCATCAGAATCACATTAGATGTTTACAGACAAAATATGTCATGTTTTTAAAATAATTTGGATGGTTGAAACTTGGAATTGTTATTGCCATGGAATGCAGGAGCAATCTTCAATAGTAACTTTTGATCATCTGAAAGCTTACAACAACAACAACAACAACCCAGTATAATCCCACAAGTGGGGTCTGGAGAGGGTAATATGTACGAAGACCTTACCCCTACCCCGAGGGATAGAGAGGCTGATTCGAGGAGACTCTCGGCTCAAGAAAGCAACAAGAGACGATATATTAGTACTATCAATAGACTCATATTAAAATAACATAAAATGCATAACATAACATAAAATAACAAAATAACAGCAATATAAGAAAATTAGGAAATACGAAAAAGATGGAAGGTCTACTAATATCCAACACATAAAGCCCTGCATCAGTAGCTGATCAGTAGCATCCTAAGAATAACTCCTAACTGGCTAGTCTCACTCTAGTGCGCTGTAGAAATATGCAACTTTCCCCTAACCTACAACTTTAATACTCGACCTCCACAATTCCCTGTCAAGGGCCACGTCCTCAGTAATCCTAAGTCGCGTCATGTCCTGCCTGATCACCTCTCCCCAATACTTCTTAGGTCTCCCTCTACCTCTTCTCCAGTCGCTCGCACCTTCTCACCGGTGCATCAGTGCTTCTCCTCTGAATGTGCCTGAACCATCTGAGTCTTGCTTCCCGTATCTTGTCCTCCATGGGGGCCACACCCACCTTCTATCGAATAACTCCATTCCTAATCTTATCCATCCTTGTATGTCCGCACATCCACCTCAACATCCTCATCTCTGCTACTTTCATCTTCTGGATGTGTGAGTTCTTAACCGGCCAACACTCGGTCCCATACAACATGGCAGGCCTAACCACTGCTCTATAAAACTTACTTTTTAGTAACGGTGGCACTTTCTTGTCATATAGGACTCCCAACGTTAACCTCCACTTCATCCACCCCACCCCTGTACGGTGTGTGACATCCTCGTCGATCTCCCCGATCCCCTGAATAACTGACCCAAGGTACTTGAAACTACCCCTCTGAAAGCTTAAAAGCTGTAAATATAAATCAGAGGCTCAATGAGATATAAGCGGAAATGGCACCTTAAAAAATTTCCGTAGGGCAATTAGGATTTAGGGCAAACATCTTGAAGATGTCAGTGGTCCTAAGATAAGTTGTAGTGTAGTCTTTGCACTTATAATCGGTAATCATCTGTTGTGATAGGTATAGGGTCAACACATTCTCTACATCAATATCTTGCTGCAGATGTTTTCTGACTGGTTTATCATCTTGATTATTTTACCAGCCAATGCTTGGGAGGAGGGAGATGAAGTCGTGTTGATCACTTGCCGTCTTCAAAATCCAAACCTAGACATGGTCAATGGAGTTGTTAAAGAAAAGCTTGAGAATTTCACCAATGAGCTGTTAGGAGACTCTGACATTGAGTTTTTTAAAATGACCTTGTTTATATCTGCCACTGTTCATGATTTTGGTTTTGGTTTTTACAGATATGAGATGAGATTTAACATGAAGAGTGGTGCAGCTTCACAGAAGAAACTATCGGAGCCTGCTGTTGATTTTCCACGGATCAACGAGAATTACACTGGCAGGTCAGTTGTCTCTATCTATAAGATTATCAGGCAATTTTCGATCAACGTAGTTTATGTTGTGCTGTAAAAAATGCTGGGTTATGAACTCCTCCATTTATCATCTACCTATTTGCTTCAACTTTTGTTTGTGAGTGCTAAGTGCATGCTTTCCCATGTGCATTATCAGATTTGTTCCTCTTGGTTTTGATTGCTTGATCTGGTTTTTCTAGAGCCTCTTATGTGGTATAATTATAGTAGCTTTGTTGAAATTTAGGAAGCAGCGATATGTATATGGAACCACTTTGGACAGCATTGCCAAGGTAACTGGAATCATCAAATTTGATTTGCATGCTGAACCAGAGACTGGAAAAGCACAGCTTGAAGTTGGAGGAAATGTTCAAGGCATCTTTGATCTCGGACCTGGAAGATTTGGTTCAGAGGCTGTATTTGTTCCGCGTCAGCCTGGGACAGAATGTGAAGAGGACGATGGCTACTTGATATTCTTCGTACATGATGAGAACACCGGGTACCTTGTCTGCCACTCTCTTATTGCATCTATCATAAACATCACTATTAATATCTTCTCTTTTCCGTTTAAGACCATTATGTATTGGTATTCTTCTGGATGTTAAGGTAACAAGGAAAATTCTTACTGTTTAAATTGAAATAAAGTGGCAAAGACGGTCAGTTTAGACCACTTGCTGTGTCTAACATTTCAACCCATGTAAATTGAAAGAGCATAGCTTCTCCTACCTCTAAGATCTAAGATCTGTTATGTGTGCGTTTAGAACAATTGTAACTACAATATACTGAAGCAACATGAGTTTAAGATCATATGATGCTCAATTGTCCCTTTTTTTCCACCTTGACATAAGAATCGCTAGAAAAAAACGTGTACATGAGTATTCACTATTTAGTTATAAAAATCTTCTTTGGACTTCCTTAGTTATAAAATTGAAAGCGGCACATATTCCTATTTCCGTTGTGCGTTGTTTGGTTCACCTTCTTGACTATCAAATATTTTCCTATCTTAGTTCTTAGACACATAAGGAAAAATTAGCAAAGTTCGTAACTGAACTTAAAACAGGATCACCTTGGCTTAAACCATTCTCTTATAAATTTGTGCAGAAAGTCAGCTGTGAATGTGATTGATGCAAAAACAATGTCAGCAGAGCCTGTGGCAGTTGTTGAATTACCCAAAAGAGTTCCTTATGGATTCCATGCCTTCTTTGTCACAGAGGTGAGTCATCCCAATTACTTTGGGTTCTTTGCCTTAATTTTCTTTCAGTAACAATAGAGCCAAACTTAAAACCAGGACACGAGTACTGTTTCCTTTTCTGGTTAATTAAAAAAATTAGAATGCTTGGTGCTTCTGGACATCCGCACTGCAACCAAAAAACTACTGTTTAAAAAAAAAAAAAAAAGTGAATCTCCATATTATGCTTTATCCTAATATATTTCTTCAGAAAATCGCTTCCCGTTTGAAACCGAAATGGGAAATATGACTTCTTTTTCTGCGAAACTAAAATTTCTTGACAAGTGAAGGCTAAAGAACTCCATTTGTATCTCTCTGTCCCCCTTCCACGGTGAGCGTTCCCGGTTGCCATTAAAAATATTTCAGTATCTGCAAATACTGAGCTTCAGTATTTGAAATAATGGTGACATATTGAAAATTTGTTTGAGTAGTATTTCAAGTCAAATATTATTATCCACTCACAAATTGTCAACTTCTTGTTCAAGTGAAATTCATGTCAAAACACAGCTTGAACTTCCAAATACCTCTTTCAACTTCAAATACTCTTTTTTTTTAATTCAACCAGATACTGTCCAAGCGCCTACTAGATCACCATTCTGCTTGCAGTAGATGGAAGTATGTAATTAGAGGGAATTTAGATACATTATTAAAATAAGTCTCATGCCTGCAAGTTCTGTCAGCTCGACCCTTCAAAACTTCTGACTGTTTCTTTTCACTTTCTTGTTTAAACTTGGTACTCATTCTCTGAATTCACTTACTTTGGACAGGAGCAAATTCAAGAACAAGCCAAACTGTGAGAATGATCAACAACATATGTACCTCGTTATCTTATAAATTCTTATGTCATGTCTGCATCTATAGTGCTGTTATAAATAGCTATAACTGGCTATTTAGACATTGATAACTTGAAACATAATAAATGCATTTATGTATGGTCTGTAATTACTACCCGCAAATATTTTTTAGAAAAGACATTTGGCTCATGGAATGGAAGAGACACATGTTCATATANTATATATATATATATATATATATATATATATATATATATATATATGAAGGAGGGAATGAAAGAGATGAGGTGGCACCTCTCTTTGGCCAAAGATCCTATTTATCTATTATCTCAATTTTTTGGTCTTTTCCCTCCCATTTTAATACAATAACCAACTTTTACATTTAAATAATTTAAGGTTTTAATTGAAATTCCATAACTTTTACAAATTTGAGTTCTTTCTGTTACAAATTGAAACCTACCGTTACTGTCCAAAAGCAAAGAAGAAAGTGCTTCTCAGGGAGCATAGAGGAGCATATATATGTCCTCTGGTCATTCTTATCTTTGTGCGTTGGTGATTGAAGAGCAAAAATGGAACTTTAGTTGAATTATTTCGTTACTATTAGTATTCATGTTCTTTTGTTTAGAAAAATGAATATTTTTTATGATAAATTATTGTTTGAGAGATGAGATGGCTTTGCTTAGGTTTTATTCTCTCTTTTTTTCCAATTATTTTATCTTCTCTTTCCTATATATGGATGTTTCATATTATTTCTATCTGTCATATTACATTAACTTGTATTCTATATTTTTTATTGTTTGGATTATGCTCGCCCTACAGATCAATATTTATAGAAACAGTTCTAGAGCGCTAAGATAGTAGATGAAGAAACAAATTTTTGAGAATTTTGCAAAAATTTGAAGATGAAATGGGAGTTACGTTTTTTGGATAATGTTGTCTCCTAAAAAAAGACTCCCCTCTCCAAATTTTACATGGAACTTCATTTAAATGGACGGGGTGTTGAAATTGTAAAAAGTTAATTAGGGAAAAGAAAAGGAGAAAAATAATAGGAGTTGATAGGACTTTTCTTTTTAAAGGTTTGTTACTTCGTGAGGAACTTGGTAAATTTTTAAAAATAAATGATTTCCTTAGAATAGCTTGCTACTATGAAAATCCATGTGGACCAAGTTTTTACTGTAATGCTTAATTTGCTCATACCTCTATTACTACATGAGAGAGTCATTAGATGTGAAACTACAACTTTAAGTATTCTCAAGAAATTAAACTAAATCAGTGCTACAAATACTTCTAAGAATGTATCGGTTCTTGATATAATGAATTGGATATTTATTTATTTGTCAATTATTTATAGTTATTATTAGACCAAATATTCCTCTCCTCCCCATAAAGAACTTTTCCCTTGAAATAATACTATACATACTGAGTATTAACTAGGGAACAACTGAAGAACAAGAAAAAAATTATAAAAACGGAAAAGGCTTAAAAATGCCACTCAACTTTCAGAAATGGTTTATCCATGCCATCCGTTAAAAAATTGCTATTTCCATGCCACTGTCGTTAAAGAAATGGCTCATCCATGCCATTATTGACTAACAACTCAATTTTTATTTGGCTTATCTATGCCACTGCCGTTAGTCAATAATGGCATGGATAGGTAAAGGTGTCTAACGGGTCGGGTTGACCCGGAACCGGACCGGCCCAGACGCCTGGTTCATAAGGGGCCGGGTGGGCTGGGTAGGAGAGGTAGAGGGGGTTGGACCGTTTATTATTTTTTACCGGTTAACCGGACCCGTTAAACCCGGTCCAATGAACAGTGCCTCTAACCGGTTTAACCGGCCCGGCCCGGACCATGCATATACCATAATATACCATGAATATACCATAAATATATTATGAATATACCATGAATATACCAATTATTGTATACTAATTAACATAGTTTAAAATTGTTGGAATTTAACATATAGTGTATATATTTAGGGTATAAAACTATAAATGTTAAAATCATAGAATATGACGGTAACGTATTATTTTTAAAATATGTTATATATGTGTTAATTTAAGATTTTAAGACAATTTGTGTTATTTTAAATTATTAGACGTATTTATGTTTAACGTTTTAGTTTGTTAGATTAATTTGAAGTATTATTAATTTATTATGCATGAAAATTTAGTTTTACTATTTTTTTGTTAATTTACTTTTCAAATGCAAACTTTAATTTTGTAATTTTGAAATAAATATAGCACTTGCAATTTATAAGTGCAATTTTTCCCCATCTTTCTTGTATTCTTTATATTAATACAAAGTACTAATATAACTTACAATAGTTATACAACATATTAAAAAAATACTAAATCCGGCCCGGCCCGACCCTCTCAACCCGTAACCCATACGGTTCATTTTTTTTCCGAACCCGTTAAACCCGTTAAGAGCAAGCCCGGAACCGGCCCGTAACCAAACCCGTACGGGTCCAAATAATACTGGCCCGGACCGGCACAGCCCACCCGATTAACACCCATATGGATAGGTCATTTCTTTAACGGCAGTGGCATGAAATGAGCATTTTTTTAACTGATGGCATGAATAGACCATTTCTGAAAGTTGAGTGGCATTTTTAGGCCTTTTCTGTTATATAAAAAAAGGGTACGGAAAAAATAAACGGCAAAGGCGTAAATATGCCACTGAACTTTCAGAAATGGCTCATCTATGTCATCCGTTAAAATTTTGCTATATCCATGCCATTGCCGTTAAAGAAATGGCCCAGATATGCCATTCCTCCGTTAATTTTCAGTTTTTTCAGTTTTTTTTTTTTTTTTTGTAAAAACAGAAAAAATCTTTTTAATGAAATATTTTTGTTTTCTTTAAAACTGAAAAAATATTTTCATTTTTGAAAAATATTTTTTCAGTTTTTTTTAAGCATTTCGTTTTATTATCGTTTTTCAATTTTTTATAAAGAAAAAATATTTTTATTTTTATTCTCTAATTAGTAATCAGATAATTAACGAATCATTTAGTCAAATTGAATCTGGAAATTGGCCAAATTCTTCACTGATAGAAAGCAAAATGAAGGATTTGACTGATAGAACAAGTACAATCAAAAATCAAATAGAAAGAATTACAAAAGAGAAAAAGAAAGTAACTCCAGAAATAGAAATTTCTAAATGATTTCCGACATGAATATTTTTAATATTTTTTAAAAAACTGAAAAAACAAAAAAAATATTTTTTAATCCGACATGAATTAGAAATAATTACTAGTACATTTGAAATTTGAAATTATTATAGTCTTAAAGGGAAAAACAAATAAAGTTAATTTAATACTACCATAATTAAAATTACAATCCTTCAAAGATTGAAACTAAAGGATAAACATATCATAAAATCCTCAACAGATTTGACTTAAAATCTCTCTTTTATACTCTTCCCTTTTTGACTTCGGTTACTACACCTATATTATATATATATAAATCTCTTTTTTATACTCCTTTAGGCCTTTTCCGATTTATATATATAATATTTTTTTTTAAAACTGAAATGTTTTTACAAAATATTTATTATATATAAAATATGCTCAATATATATAAAATGTGCTAATTTAATACTACCATAATTAAAATTATAATATATATAATCAAGTTTTTACAACATATAAAAAAAATCAAGTTTTTACAAAAAAAAAAAAAAAAAAAAAAACTGAAAAAACTGAAAATTAACGGAGGAATGGCATATCTGGGCCATTTTTTTAACGGCAATGGCATGGATACAGCAAAATTTTAACAGATGACATAGATGAACCATTTCTGAAAGTTCAGTGGCATATTTAGGCCTTTTCCGAAAAATAAAAACAATCAAGTAATTGTGCTGGCCTATGATGGGTGCAGATTTATTTTTTTTTATCTTTCTTTCTCTTTTTTATTTCACATATCCTCTCCTTTCTTTTTCCAATAGCGGAAACTTTCAAAAATATTTTAAAGAATTAAACTTAGTTATGCATAAAATATAAATTAGAGGAATGTATATTATTTCTGAAAATAATATTGCAATATTTCTTGAAACTTCCTTTTCACTTTTTAGAAACAGAAGAGCTAATTTAATTTGAAAATACATATCAGCTTTAGATATATGGTTTGAGGAATGCCCTCAAAACCACTAGTAACGATATGTATGCTGCTTGAAGTCACTAAAGGTTGGGAGTTGGGAATATGTCTAACTCAGTTGACAAATGGTAGTTTGTTTTTTCTTTTTTTGAGCTGTACATATGCTTTTTGATAAATAAAGTTTACCAAAGAAAAAAATTATGTATGCTGCTTGAAGTATAGAATCGCATTATGGATATCACTGAAAATATTTATTAGCGATTTAAGCAACTCTGAAATTAATTTATCTATGTATATGTAAGAAACTATTTATCTCTTCTATACCAACTACATTTCTAAAAATAGCTTATTTCAATTTATGATTGTATTTTATAAGCGCGCAAAATGCGGATAAATTCACTAGTTACTATAACGCAAGGTGCAAGAATTCTTAGTCACTTCATATGTATTACAATCCTAGAAAATTTACAAATTCTTAAATTGGGTTTACAAATTGACTTAAATTTTTATCCTGTATCCTACAATATGCCAAAACCACAAGATATATAATAAGATGTTAAGGTTTTGTGACGCAATATGAAATTACTGTCCACTAGGTTTGAATACCACAAATTTAAACTTGGCTCCCATCCATTACATGATCTCTCCATTTCCTCAATTGCATCTTTATAATTCTGACACGTATACAATTAATAATTTAAAACATTGGTTTAATCCTCTTTCTCTCTCATCATGTTGCTGAACGATGTGAAGAAATCTAATTATACAATCATTCCATAAGTGTGTGATGTAATTTGTATGCGAAAGGAAATTAAAGAAAGAATTGGGAATTTTATTAGCTCAATCGACTGAATTACAAGTAGAATCTATGATTACGAATCAACTGGTACTACTAAAATTAATTCCCAGCTAGATTAAGCTCCAATAGAGTCCTGAAATAGAAGAAGAATTAGGTCAGAAGAAGGAAGAATTTGGAGAAGAAGATCGAAGAAAGAGAGAAAGAATTTAGGGAAAGAAGCAGTTAGAATTACCAGTATTGACATGAGCATTCTGTTACAACTAATGCCATTAATAGCTCATTAGGATAATTCTCCATATTTAGATTCTAACTAAGTGAGTAAATATGGGCCCTCCATCTGTGAACCCTTTTTTATTCCTGAACTTCCAGTTGTCCATATATTCTCTTATGATAATGCCACGTGTCCGCTCTCATTTCTTATGTAAAAACCCTAATCGACTAATTTTTTTTTCATTTTCACTTCTTCCCAGACAACCTCAGTATCTAACAATACCCCGCCAATGAAAGACGACCTTGTCCTCAAGGTCGATTCTGAGCTAGCTGAGCTAGAAACTCAGGGAACTTACTCTTCAAGTAGCCCCAATATTCCCACGTAGCCTCATCTTTCCCCAAATTAGTCCACTACACAAGCACCTTGACTGTAACGTCGTTGTTGGTTTTGACCATTCGACACTGCAGAATGGCTAAGGGTTATATCAGGGCGCGACCAACTACACCACAGATAGGAGGTTGCTGATGTGGATTGATGGATGGGCCCACGTGCTTCTTCAGTTGGGAAACATGGCAGACCGGATGGATCTGTGAACTAGGAGGTAGATCCAATCGGTAAGCCACTGCACCTATTTTCTATAGGAGGTTAAACTACACCACAGATAGGAGGTTAAACCAAGCGACTTACAAGTCAACTGGAGAAGGACCAGCCAGAACAGAGTCTACTAGTACTAACACTAATGAAATATCCAAAAATGGATCAGGAGTTATGTGTCACTACTGTAACAAAAGTGGACATAGATATTCCTTTTGTAGATTTCGTAAATCAAATGTTTCAGGTTGAATTTGGAAATCCAAAAACAATTCTGAGTCAAGTAATACTAACCAACCAGGACCCAAGCAAGCTTGAGTACCTAAAAGAAAGTAATCAATATGTCTTGCAGGAACACCACATAAGGAGTCGTAAAGGAAAATGGTACTTAGATAGTGCATGTTCCAGTCACATAACAGGTGATAAAAACCTATTTAAGAAAATAACAAAAATAGATGGAGGAAGTGTTAAGTTTGGTGATGATTCAAAAGGAAAAATAGTCGGTACCAGAACAGTCCCTTTCAATAACAACTACGATATCACAGAGGTTTATCTCGTTGATGGACTTAACTACAATCTATTGAGTATAAGTCAGCTATGCGACTCAGGGTATAAGGTAAAATTCAAGAAAATGGGATGTGCTATTGAACATGAGACATGTAAAATAATCCTCCCAGGTAAAAGGTATGAAAATATTTTTATTCTTAATGGATTTGAAAATATAGATGGTCATTTGTTTAACATCCATATCTGATGATCCTTGGTTATGGCATAAGAAAGTTGGTCATGCAAGCATGCATTTGATAGAAAAACTTTCTAAGCATGAGTTAGTTATTGCTTTACCCAAACTAAATTTCTCTAGAAATCATATATGTGATGCTTGTAAAATTGAAAAATAAACTAGAAACTCTTTCAAAAACAAGGATATTGTATCTACCTCTAAGATTTTGCAATCGCTTTAAATGGATTTAATTGGGTCTACTAGAACTGCTAGCATTTGAGGGAAACAATATGCTTTTGTTATTGTTGATGATTACTCACTTTTTACTTGGGTGATTTTCTTATCTCATAAAGATTAAGGTTGAAAAAATTTGAGATTTTCTGTATAAAGGTTGAAAGAAAAGGGGTATCTGATTAAAACAACCCAAAGTGATCATGGAGGAGAACTTGAAAGTAGAGCATTTGAAGACTTCTGTAATGATCAAGGATATACTCACAACTTCTCTGCACCAAGATCACCCCAACAGGATGGAGTCGTTGAAAGAAAAAATAGAACCTTACAAGATATGGCAAGAACTATGATACTAGAACATTCGCTGCCAAATTACTTCTGGGCAGAATGAGTAAGTACAGCATGTCACATTCTCAACTGATGTCTCATAAGGCCTATTTTGAAGAAAATGCCTTATGAACTATGGAAATGTAAACGTCCTAATATTAGTTACTTTCATCTATTTGGAAGTAAGTATTTGATTCGCAACAATGGTAAGGATAATCATGGAAAATTCGATCCAAGAAGTGATGAAGTTATTTTTCTGGTTTATTCATTGAACAGTAGATCTTTTAGAGTCTATAATAAATGCACACTGTGTATGGAAGAATCAGTTGATGTTATATTTGATGAAAATAACTCTTCGGTCGAGAAGGGAATAATCGCACGTGATGAAGATCAAGCTCAAGAAATTTAGGAGACAAGCAAACCTCAAGAGTCGACTAATGGATCTGATGTTGTGATAGAGTCAACTAAGGAAACCAGTAAAAATCCACCAGAACCTTCAAAGGAGTCAACTACTCATATAGTTCATCCAAATGAATGGAGAGGTGAACCTGAATATCCTCAAAAGTTCATCATAGAAGATCCAAACGAGAGAATGAAAACTAGGGGAGCTCTCAAGAAGAAAGCAAACATAGCACTAATTTCTCATATTGAGCCAAAGAAAATAGAGGAGATCTGAAAGACTCGATCTGGGTGAAAGAGATGTAGGAAGATCTAGATCAATTAGACAAAAATCAAGTATTGAAATTGATACCCAAACCTGAAAGTGTTCTTGTAATTGGAACAAAGTGGGTCTTCAGAAATAAACTGAAAGAGGATGGAAAAGTTGTAAGAAACAAAGCCAGATTATTTGCTTAAGGATATTCACAAAAAGAAGGAGTCGACTATGACAAAACCTTTTCCCTAGTAACTCGACTAGAATATATACGAATTCTGCTGGCATATGCATCCTTTAAGAGATTCAGGCTATTCCGGGTAGGTGTTAAAAGTGACTTTTTGAGTGGTTTCATTGAAGAGGATGTATAAGATAAACTACCTCCTGGGATTGTAGATTCAAAGTTCCCAAATCATGTGTATAAGCTAACCAAAGCGCTGTAAGGACTGAAACAAGCTCCACAGATATGGTATGAAAGACTCAATTCATTTCTTATTGATCATGGATTTACAAGAGGTAAAGCAGACAATACTATATTTATTAAAAGATCATCATAAGGTAATTTCATTATTCAAATTTATGTTGATGATATTATCTTTGGTAGTGCTAATCCTCTTATGTGCAAGGAATTTTCAAATCTTATGCAAAGTGAGTTCAAAATGAGTATGATGGGAGAACTAACTTTCTTCCTTGGACTTCAAATCCAACAATCTAAAGAAGGAACGTTCATATGTCAGACCAAATATACAAAGGATTGATCCAAAAATTCGATATGAGAAATGCTAAAGGTAATGGCACACCAATGAGTCCTTCAACAAGTCTCGACAAAGACGAACAGGGAAGTCCTATTGATGAAACTAAGTATCATGGAATGATTGGCTCACTTCTTTATCTAACTGCTAGTCGATTGGATATTACGTTTAGTGTTTGTGAATATTCCAGGTTTTAGTCAGCTCCTAAAGAATCACATCTGATTGCAGTAAAAAGAATTATTCGATATCTTATTGGAACTGTCTCTTATGGATTATGGTATCCTCGTCAAACATGTTTGAATTAGAAGGTTTTAATGATGTTATACTGAGGCTGAATACATTACTATTGGACAATGTTGTACACAATTACTATGGATGTATTATCGACTTGGTGACTATTATTTATCTTTTAAGCCTATACCAATTTTCTGCGATAATTCTAGTGTTATATGCCTCTCTAAAAATCATGTGCATCATTCTGGGGCAAAGTATATAGACATCAAGCATCATTTCATTAGAGATCATGTTCTTAAAGGAAACATAGAACTATCTTTTGTTAGAACTACTGATCAATTAGCGGATATTTTTACTAAGCCTTTATTAGAAGAAAGATTTTTCTCTCTAGGAGAATTACTTGGAATTATTTGCATTAATCATTAATATTAAGACATATTGTTATGCATGCCTAGTGTTTTATTTCCTTTCTTAATCATTAATTATGCCTCCGATTTCCCTCTTTTTTCCTCTTTTTTCACATCAGTTGCAGCATTCAAAGAAGGAAAACCAATCATCACGTCTGAGAAACTGACACCCTTTCCTTTTCTGTACTCAACCGTCAAAAACCCTCTTTTGTTTTAAATGATGAAACTTCTTTTCAATATCTATCATCTCCATCGCCTAGAAACCCTTCTCAGAAGCTCTCCCCAACCAAAAACTCTTCAATGTCCAAACACCCAAAAATCCCTCTGCCTCCACCAGAAAGAGCACTTGCTCTAGAGCAAAACCCCTTCTCAGCCCCAAGAACAAGTAAACCTAGGATCCGATCATTCTAAAGGTTTTGCCTTTTCTCAGGCTGATTTGTCCGATCATTCTCATACCTTAGGAGAAAAAGCTTTGGTAAAATGACCTATGGAAGAAACCCCTATTTCCTTCACTCCAAAGATGTCAAAAATAGATCTTTCTAGTTCACTATAGTCAGACCTAAATTTCTGGGATTCTTCAAATAGAGACTTTTTCATCGCCTTGAAAGACAAGCCTATTACTTATGGGAGGGTAGTCAACCTTGATGACATGGAAGCCCCAAATTGTAAGGTAAAAGATCTTTTCATTTATCAAGGGTGGTCAAAGTTCTTTTCTTTTCTCCCTCCTAAGGTCAAATGTTTTATGCAAATATTCGCTCTAGTAAGTCTGATAAGTTAGAGTCCTTAGTGTTAGGAAAGCGTATTTTCCTTGATTGTTCCATGTTTGATTCAATCTTTCAGTGCAAGTGTTCTGTTTCCCCATGCTCTTCAAAAATTTCTGGCCCGATGATTTTAAAATTTCCTTTGATCAAGATAAAAGGTGTATTGTTGAGTGTCCATCCGAGTCTCTCTCAAACCAGTTAGGTCCTAGTAATGTTAGTTTCAAAACTCATGTTCTGGCCCACATTTTTGCAAACACTCTACTTCCTCGTACTAGCTTTTTCTCCATCTTCTCTCAAAGAGACACCTTTCTGGTCTATTTCCTTGTGACAAAACTCAAGATCAAGCTGTCCTCCTAGGTCATCAATTTTATGATTGAAACTGCTGATGATTGTCGCGCCCTTTTTTTCTAGCGAAATTGGGTTTATGACATTTTTGGTTGGGACAACTCTTTCCTTTTGGGAAAGGGTTTTTGCAATTTCGAAGAGTCGCCACCTAACGATTTTTAAGGTGCGTTAGGGAACCTATGGGTTTCAACTACAACTATGTTTGGTAACCAGAGAAAGGGTAAGAGCTTGAAATTATCCCAAGGGGAAGGTGTTAGGCAACCCTCAGGATCCACTAGTGTGGTTCCCGGCCAGATAGTTTTTTATGAATTTGTGCAATTAACAAGTAAACAAATAAGGCTCAAATAAGAGGAGATTTTGAATACACAAGTGTTTGGAAATGATAAAGTAAAGTTTTGAAAGAGTTATGACTATGCATACAAACGAATATAGAAAAGGGGGGTCCTAGGTTTATTTATAATATGGATCACATCAATGCAATACCCGGTAATCACTCCTCGAAAGAGGGACTACACGTGGTATTAGCGCACCGGTCATCATATCTATATTTACCCTTCCCACCCCGTTAAGGTATTAAAGCGTGAGTTGGTCTCGACCTCTATTACATGCTATTACCCGTCCCAAAGAAGCCTGATTCTAACTTCCTCTCTGAGTTATGGAACAAAACACCTCAAATGCCACTTGTTTCAAAGCCTTTCTCAGACTTGGGCGTGTAAAAGTTCCCTAAGGGTCTCAAAGGACCCCGGGCAGTGGTTACACCCAGGTTTGCATAACCAAATAGAGAATAAGTGTAGTGTGGAAGGGGCCAGCCTTTATGTGTCCTAGTTCAGAGGGAGCTCAAGGGTCCCAAGGCAAGGCTCACAAAAGAGGGGCACAACTTAAGTTCTAAGAGTATAGTGGAAGTGCAGAGACAGAGATCTTATTTAAAACTGGGTTGAAAATAGCAATCGGTAAGGGTGATATGAAAACAGTAGTGGTAAAACTTAAATTACACAGAACCAGTAATTGCACAAAGGAGGTCAAGTTTGGGACATGTAAAGCAATAGATGATAGTGGCATGCCCACAAAATAACCAGAGAACATAAGCACATAGGAGGATATGGGGGTTTGGGATTTATAATTCAGCAAATCATATAACAAGTGACTGACAGAGTACATGCATAAGGGAAAACATTAATTTAGAATGGGGGGAGCGGATTATAGTATGCTTTGTAATATAACTTGGTTGCATAAACATAAGTAGGAACAGGCCAGAGTGAAGGAAACAGCTAAAGAAACATGTTGTTGTTGATGCTTGAAGATTAACTAGGACATACCAGTAAGAAGAAAACCACATAAAGAAAAGCAAGAAAATTTCCACAGCCTAGCCTTGGCTTTCAGCCAACTGGACAAAGCAGTCTCACAAATAGCAATAGAGAAAATAGAGAGTTTTTGTGAAGTGTGTGTTCTGAACTTAGGTAGTTCATTCGTGTGTTTGAAAGAAAAGAAGGTGGGTATTTATAGTTTTGAAAACAGGTGAGGAATAAGGTAATAAGTAAAGTTTTGACACAAATATAGAAACAATCACCAGTCAGAATTAGTTACACAAGTGATTATCCTTTAATTAAGGAATCACTGTCTAACGGGTAGAAGCATGTCTAATTAAGGGAAGGAAATTAATTTGGAAGCAGGCTGATTATTGCCATATAAGGTACAGTAAAAGGGTGCAGTGAACAATCAAGTCTGAGTACAAAAATATACTTATTTTGGGAAAGAAATCAACAAGGTAAAAACATCACAGTAAAGGGAAAAGAATCAATTAATTTTAAACAGGCGAGTAAAATCAGGGCTCGTATAAGTAAAGATTTTGCAATCGGTCATAAGATCGAGATCAATCAAGAAAGGAACATGCTACTGCACTTCAGTATATAAATAGAGTGAACAAAACATCAGTCATGTGAGGCCAAGCACATTGGCAAAAGAAATAACATACAATAGTAGCAGAAATAAGCATAGGATTCAGTAGATAGTCAAGGCTCACATGTGTAGCTAAAGTGAGGAAGAGAGTTAGAACAATTACACGTCTTGCAGTAACAGGTGACGAAACCCTTTTTGAGAAATTAGGCTTTCAACCAGTCTAGGTGAAAGATACTAAAAATCAGATAAGTCACCTAAGAAAGAGAGTCTGAAACAAGTGAGTCAAGTATACATTCGAACAAACAATTTCAGACCCAAAGACCTAGGGTTTTTAACAATAATCGAGTTTAAAAGATGATAAACAAATAAATCAAACAAGTACACATCTAACAAACAGTTTCAGAACTCGAATGAGACCACAAAAGGAACTAGGGTTTTAACATGTTGAAGCAGATAGAAGAACAACATGAGCAAAACTTAGCAAAATCACAAACACATTAAATCAGAGATCTTTTGGCAAGAAAACTTAAAGGAAAACCCTAATCAAAGAAGATGAAGGGTCATTTTAAAAGAAAGTTGAAAACCTTTCGAGAAGACACTTAAAACACTCATAGCAAGTACAGATCTAAAGTAGATCTGAAAGAAATCGAAAGGCCTTAGAGATTTGGGTTTTAGAAAACCCAAAAATAAATAAGAAAGATCTCGAAAGGTAACGGTCTAACCGAAAAAGGTCAAGGACCTACCTTGAAAGGCCATGAATGGCTGAAAAAGGTCATGGATGGCCGGAGAAAGGCCATGAACAACAGTCGAGCAATGCCTGGACCAGACTCCTTCGAGGTCCGGTCATGAAACCATAGAACCAAACATATAGGAGCCATGAAAGGCTGGTACAAGCCTCAAATGACCACGGAAGGTCATAGATTAGGTAGGTATCAGGGTGGGGTGAGAGGGCGATGGCTAGGGTTCATGAGAGTTTCAGAGAGAGTTGATAGAGAAGGGGGATTCAAAGGCGGCGGTAGGTGAGAAATGAGATAGGTTTAGGGGTCTTTTGGGTTTAATTAGGGAAGGTCAGATGGTGGCCATTGATCTAAATGATCAACGACCAAGATTAAAGGGGTTAGGTAGGGAGACCGGGTTGGGTTGTATAAGTTGGGTTAGGGGATCGGGTTTGAGTTGCAATTGGGTTGGGAAATTGGGCCTGATTTGGGCTCAATTTTAGTTTGCAATTGAAATGAAATTGGGTTATCATTTAAATAGATAGTAAATTAATTTATGGAAATAAATTGAAAGTACTAAACGATTTATAACATATAATTATCAATTAACAAAATATTGTACTTAATTTTATAAATATAAATGCAACTAAATTCTGAAAGAGGCTAATATTGCAATTATATGCAATTTAGCTTTAAAAATACTAAATGAATTTGTAAAAATATAAAAAAATTATATTAGCTATAGTTTAGTATAAATTTGAAAGTACAATAAATGAACTACCAAAAATAATAATTTTGGAGATTATTATTGGGGTTTTATGGATAAAATAGGGGAATAAATTGATTTAGAAACCTTTAAAAATTAAAAAAATAATAAAATATTTTGGAATACTTATATATGCATAAATATTCTATTTTGAAGGTATTTTGCATATAAAAAATATATAGAGAAAAATTGAGTGTCAATTGCTGCCCCTTTTTACCCAAAAAAGATGAAAGAGTTTTCGGGTAAAGATATGATGGCCAATTGAGCGAAACGGTTTGAAGAGGTTTAGGCCGCACCTTGGCTTTTGATTTGCCTACATATCCCTGGTTTTACAGGAATCAGGCTGCATGTAGTTCAGGATCTGTTGGCGGAGTATGCCGACGGGTACTTTCCAAGAACGGATGCAAATATTTCGGAATGGGTGAATGAAAGGCTTACGGGAATGGTACGGTTGTGGGCACTGGAGCGGAAATGCTCCTGCCGAGTTGGCTGTAGCTCGCAGTTTACCTGCAAATAAGTAATACAAGCATATATCGTGCGAAATTTAGGCATGATGCAAATTCCAGATGGACCATGAATGCTGTCTTTGAACGGTTATGATGAAGTTTTAGACCATGATGTCCTAGGCCATGAAGCATATAATAAAGGATTCGCAGGCCATGAAATGATGCTCTCGGTCTATAAGAATGGTGCCTCAGAATCATGACGCCTTTGAATAATGATATGCAAAAAAATTGAAAGGGATCCTTAGGACATGACATGGTGTTCTCGGGCTATGAGGATGGTGCCTAACGATGACGCCTTTGGAGAAGTTGGCGATATTTCAACCCATGAAGGATGCAGTAGCATGTGATGATCTTTCAGCCGTGCAATGTGGCGATCTTTCAGCTGTGAAATGTGGTAATCTTTCAGTCGTGCAACGTGACGATCTTTCAGCCGTGCAATGTGGCGATCTGTCAGCCGTGCAATGTGGCGATCTTTCAGCCGTGCAATGTGCCAATCTTTCAACCGTGCAATATGTCGATCTTTCAGCCGTGCAATGTGGATGGAGATAGTGTTTAGTCTCGGAAGGCAGAATGGTAGCCTTATGCAATGCAGATGCAGATAGAGGTTGAGTTTAACCTCGGAAGGAAGAATAGTAGCCTTATGCAAGTTGGAAGGTAGAATGGTAGCCTTATGCAATGCACATGAAGATAGAGGTAGAGCTTAACCTCGGAAGGCAAAATCGTAGCCTTATGCAAGTTGGAAGGTAGAATGGTAGCCTTATGCAATTTGGAAGGTAGAATAGTAGCGTTATGCAAATTGGAAGGAAGAATGGTAGCCTTATGCAAGTTGGAAGGCAGAATGGTAGCCTTATGCAATGCAGATGCAGATAGAGGTAGAGCTTAACCTTGGAAGGCAGAATATTAGCCTTATGCAATAAATAAGATAACATGCAATAAATAAGATAACAAATAGCAGTAGAGTTTTCTTAGCTAACAACATATTGTGGCATTTGTGATTACTAGGAGCATTGTAACATATGGGACATCACTGGTGTGCGGATAGCAAATGTTGGCAAGTATAACGGTGAAGAGAGTCATATTCTTGAACAATGTTTGTTCCATGAGTGTGCAGTATATTTTAATGATTTTGCGATCCTTGTGCCTGCATCCAAAGAAAAATCGTGAGTTTTATAAAGGCGAAAGGTTAGTTCGTATCGCTATTGGCTTTGCTTGACTCGTTCTACTCTGACCTGGTTATATGGTCTGCATCATTGTGGTAGCATTGCTGAACAAAGCAGTTTCAATAATAGACATGCACGATTTTGTAAAAATATGACATAAATGTATAATAAAAAATAGTTTTTAGATGAACCGCCGACTGTGACTCAATTCAGGACATTGCAACCTCTCCTGCTACGGAATTTTGAGGGTCCTCCTCAAAATTCTACCCTAGTTTGATGGGTTGACGCTTTTGACTGCTACTCGTGCGGCGATTGGCTGAAGTTACTTCAGAATTTTGAGGGTCCTCCTCAAAATTCTGCCCCAGTTTCTAATGGGAAATAAAAAATTTATTGAATTGTGACCAAACCCATAGGGCTGCCTACGTATCCCCTCTTAAATGGGAATCAGGTCAGGCGTAGTTCAATTAAATCATATAGGGAAAACATAAATATCACACATAGTAACGCTTGACTGCATCTAAATTGATCGGCTTTGGCCAGACTTTTCTATCCATTTCTGCAAGTGTGAGGACTCCTCCTGTCAAAACTCGGTGAACCGTGTATGGGCCTTTCCCGTTGGGAGAGAACTTCTATTTGGCTTCATCCTGATATAGAAAAATCTTCTTTAATACCAGCTGCCCCGGTGTGAATTGTCTTTTCTTGACTCTCTCGTAACGACTCTTCACCCATTCTGCGTTGTCGAGCTCAGCTTCCTACATGATCCTTAGGGAAGGAATTTCTACTTCAGTGGGAATGACAGCCTCTGTACCATAAACCAGCATATATGGGGTTGCCCCGGTTGATTTGCGGGCTGTGGTGCGATACCTTGATAGAGAAAACGATAACTTCTCATGCCACTGTTTATGCTTCTCTATCATTTTCCTCAATATCTTCTTGATATTCTTGTTGGCGGCTTCTACGACTCCATTCATTTGAGGTTTGTAGGCTGCGCTACGAATCGGCGGATGTAGTTCAACCTTCCCAGGTTACTCATCACATATTTCTTGTTCTTTGGCGGTGGCAGTTCTTAAATGGATTTGACCTTTGATAGATCCAGTTCTATTCCTCGACGGCTCATGATAAACCCAGGCAACTTTCCGGCGGGAACCCCAAATGCACACTTTACGGGATTCGGTTTCAGGTTGTACCTTCGCAATCTATTGAAGAACTTCCTCAAATCTTCTATGTGGTCAGTGGCCTTCTTGAATTTGATGATAACATCATTCACATATACCTCTATCTCCTTGTATATCATATCATGAAAAATGTTGGTGGCCCATGCATTCTTCAGGTCGAACGGTATCATCTTGTAACAATAAACTCCCCATAGCATAATGAAAGTCATTTCCTCAGCGTCTTCCTCATCCATCCAGATCTGATCAAAGCAGTCTGTAAATGATTGTAACTCATGTTTGGCGCAATTTTCAATCAGGATGTGTATATTCGGCAGAGGGAAATCATCTTTTGGATTGGCCCGGTTGAGATCCCAGTAGTCGACACATACTTTGACCTTCCCATCCTTCTTTGGTACTGGCACGATGTTGGCTAACCATGTCGGGTATTCCACTACCTTGAGAACCTTAGCTTTGATTTTCTTAGTGACTTCTTCCTTGATTTTCAAACTCATATCAGGCTTGAACTTCCTGAGCTTCTGCTTTACCGGCGGATATGTCGGATCAGCTGGCAGTTTATGGGCCATAATAGATGTACTCAGACCAGTCATGTCATCATACGACCAGGCGAATATGTCCTCATATTCCTTTAGAAATTTGGTGTATTCCTTCTTTTCTGATGACAATAAGTGAATGCTGATTCGTGTTTCCTTGACATTTTCTTCATCTCCCGAGTTAACAATTTATGTTTCGTCCAGGTTGGACTTAGGTCTGTTCTCAGAGTTCTCGACTTCTTTGACAATCTCCTCAAGTATGTCAACTTTTTCTGAATCGAGGTCCGTTTGTTGCATTGTCTCATTGCATGTCACAGTCATTGGTTCATCGGGATAAGTAATAATAATGATGTATGGGTAAAGTAAGGAGAGAAAAAAATGATAAAAATAAATATTAATTCACCGGAAAAATCGAACACACATTTGATAGATTGAATAATTATTTCGAACATTGAGGATCTTATTGCGGAAATTGAAAAATGCAAAAAGAAAATTGTTCTTTAAATAAAATAGGGAATAGTGCTTGTTTTAGCCTTGCTACCCCGAGGCTCGCCGGGATATGGTGGTCCCGATGGTCTAATTATTGAGGTATGCCCCTCTGCTCACAGCTTGTATGGAAGGACCTTCCTCCCCCTCCTCCTCGAGAATAACACAGCAATCTATATCATTATTCTCCAAAAACAAGTTTTTCACTGCCGCGAGTGCTTCTTCTTCGTCTGACCCATAGATGATGTCAGCCTGTTTGAAAGTATGCTCCAGGTGCGGTATCGATTGCTCTAATAGGTAGTAAGGACCGTGCCATGGTGGCGACCAACTATTGAACTCCTCCCAAGTGTATTCATATCCTAGACTGAAGGTAGTGCCATGTTTCTTGAGTTTATAGGTTTAGAGATCCCTTGGAGGTTCTTGCCGAGTCCCTTACCAGGTTCATACCCACTCTAATTCAATATGCTCTCTATCTTGTTATCCTACCATTTGTCTTTGTCGACGTTATTGACCCCCTCGATATGGTGGTAGGTTTCTCCACCTAGCTTTATTCTTCCTCCGATTGCAGGGATAGTCTGGCGACTGTATATAGGGTTGCTACCGTCGCCGTGAATGATCACTTCCTGGTGATTCCATTCGAATTTTATTGCCTGATGCAGTGTTGAAGCTACAACTCCCGCAGCATGAATCCAGGGTCGCCCTAGCAGTAGGTTGTAGGACGCTGGCACATCTATCACTTGAAAGTCGACCTCGAACCAGGTCAGCCCCATCTACAGACACAGGCTAATCTCACTGATTGTGGACCTCTGAGACCTGTCAAAAGCTTTCACATTGATTGCTCCTTCTTTTATCTCACGCAGTCCTTTACCCAGCTTCTTGAGTGTTATCAATGGACATATATTAAGGTTGGAACCCCATCGATCAGGATCCTAGTGATGAAGTAGTCTTCGCATTGCACGGTGATATGCAAGGCTTTGTTGTGACCCAACCCTTCAAGTGGCAGTTCGTCCTCATAGAAGGTGATTTTATGGCTTTCTAATATTTTTCCCACCATATTAGCCATTTCCCCGCCGGTGATGTTACTTGGCACGTATGCTTCACTCAGCACTTTCAATAGAGCATTTTTGTATGTCTTGGAATTCTGCAGCAACGAGAGGATGGATATATGTGCTGGTGTTTTGTTTAGCTGGTCGATGACCGAATACTCCTTGGCCTGTATTTTCCTCCAAAGGTCATCTGGACCTATTTCAATAATGCGTGGCCGGTTGGAGGCCTGCTTGCTTGACTCAGCTAGGTGTTCTGGGGTATAGGCTCTCCCAGTTCTTATCATACCCTATGCTGCAATAGTATCTTCGAACCTGACTTTGCCTTTCCTCCTAGCCTCGGTTGTATAATCCCAAGGTATCGCTTTTGTATGGAATGATGGCATGGTGGACATCGCCACTAGAATCGGTGCGACCACCTTTACTTCGAATGGGACATGTTCTTTGGGTGGTAAAACTTTAACCTCAAATGGTGTTGTTTCTTTTGTTGATGGAACTGCTTCAAACTCAAGAGGGATCGACACATCTACCTCAGTGACCTCGGACGGTTGGATGATGGGGTTGAGAGTAACTGCTGGCTTCTTAGGATCATCGCCTTCTGCAATCAACCCGATGGATCCCTCGGGATCCCAATCATCCTCTACTTTAATCATGTGAATACCCCCTCCTTTGTGTTCTGGTAGAGGGTTGTTACAGTCGTTCGGAGCGGCTTCCTTTGCTACAATGACTTTGTTATCAATAAAGGAATGTATCTTGTCTTTTAAAGAGCGGCCTTCATTGATGGTGTGTCCCTTCATGACAGAGTTACATGTATAAGATATGTTTGGGTTAACCCACTGAGAAGGATTCTCAGGGGTTGTAGCGGGGATGGGGGTGACATAACCGGCGGCTTTGAGTCACTCATATAGCTGATCAATGGGTTCGGCGATGGTTGTGTATTATTTTGGAAGCCTTCGATCAAAATTAGGTCGGGGCCTAGTGAAATTTTGGCGCGCGGGGGTGGATTGGTAATGAGATGGTTAGGTATTGTAAGTTTGGTAGACATGAGCGGGATGGGAGTATCTGGGCGAGGTAGGCTGATATGTGGAGGTGGAGGTGACTGATAAGTTAATGGTAGAGCTTGGTAGGAGGGTGCTTGGTAATTTGGGACTGACTAATATATGAGTGGAGGTATTGGGTAGGTTTGGTATTTGAGATGATACTTGGTCATTTGTGAAACCATCACGGCCTCTACGTCCCTCTTCTTAGACACGCCACAAGACTGCAAGGCTTTATTTGTGGCTTGCAAGGCCTCAAAGTTTGTAACCATACCGCTTTTGATACCTTCTTCAATAAGTTCCCCAGCTTGATAATGTCAGAAAACTTATGATTCTCAATCACCATCAATCGTTCATAGTATTGTGGGTCTTGAGCTCGGACGAAGAACTTTTTCATTTGTTCTTCTTCTAAGGCGGGTCTGACCTTAGCAGATTCAGACCTCGAGGGAGTAGCATACTCGCGAAATGTCTCTGTGGGCTTCTTCTTTAAATTCTTGATATAGAATACGTCTGGCGCGTTCTCTGTGTTAAACTTGAACCTATCCATGAAATCAGATGCCATACCTACCCAGCTCGACCATTTCTTAGAATCTTGGTTGATGTACCAAGATAGTGCATCTCCTTTCAAACTTCTCGTGAATAGCTTCATGCGGATCCTTTCGTCTTTTCCCACCCCGACCATCTTGTCACAGTATGTTCTCAGATGGACCCTTGGATCACATGTACCATCAAACATCTCGAACTTGGGAGGTTTGTACCCTTCTGGTAGTTCGACATCTGGTTGTATGCAGAGATCTTCATAGTTCAACCCTTCGATCCCTTTACTTCCTTCCATGCCTTGGATTCGGCTGGTTAATTTCTTAAGCTTTTCCGCCAAGTTTCTGATGAGTAGATCTTTTTCATCGGACTCAGGGGTGCAAGATATAGGTTGGGTGGAGAGTGTCATGGTCTCCATGTAGATGGGTTCACTGCTACAAAAAGGACCTTTAGCGGCAATAAAAAATAGCATTGGCGGCAATAACAATAGCCGCTATATCATTTACCGGAAATTGATCTTTAGCCGGTAATGCCGGGGTCGGTAAAGCCTTTAGCGGCATTTATGCCAAAAGCTGGTAAAAGGTATGATTTATTGCCGCTAAAACTCATCTGCTTTAACGGCAATTATTATGACTGCTAAACCCATTCTAAAAACGACTAATAATGCTCTTTTAACATCCATTTTTATAGCCGCTAAATTCAAAATATTTGTCGCTAAAAGTCCATACCTTTAGCGGTAATTATTTTGTGGCATTAAATTGGCAACAATATCTCTTCTAAAAACGTATTAGTATGCCCCTTTAGCGTCCATTTTAATGAATATCAAAGTCAATTAAATTGCCGCTAAAAATCATATTTAATAGCAATATGATGGTTACAATATCCCTGTATAAACGTCTTAATCCTGTTAAATTGGCAGTAAAATTCACAAGCTATAATGGTAAGTTTAGCCACCATTAATAATAGCTACTACATTCGACCAAAAAATAATGAAAATAACAAAACATATTGATATTAATTCATAAAACTATAGTATATCTCGTTAAATCTTAACAAACAAAAGGAAGTACTAATCCAAAATATTAATATCACAAAACCTTAAAAAATAACTCATTTTGTTTGAAGTAAATAGCTAATGTCACTATATAACTAATCTTAACGAATAATAATCTTCAAATAATCTCTGAAACTCTTCATCATATTGAAATCTTCCACCCGCTAAATTATCGAACATCAGACTGTATGACCTAAAATTATAAAATAACTATGTCAATAGGAAGTAAATGTTGCCAAACAACAAAGCTGATAATAATTTGCAAGGTTATGAAACTAAAAGTCCATAACTAGAAAGGGACACAAACAAATATCTTTTAGTAAAGTAGGCCCACGAACCTTTCTTGGCTCCAAATTACCTAGAATAGAAGATTCAAAGGTCATCAAATGGAAAAAAATTATATGGTTAAATTTGTTCTAAAGAACCTCTGGCCAGTGGCAATTTAGCGAGGGACAACCATGCTCGACCAAATGTTTCAAAGAAAAATTTGGTGGAGGAGCTTATGGGCAAACATGCTCACAGCTCTAATGTTTCAACACTGAGTATGTGCATAAAATCTAAGGAACTGTGGAATATTATGCTGCATTCTCAGTGTTCCAGTCCTATATGGAGCGTAAGGAACTCAGTTGTGGTATAAAACAATCAAGTATGCAGGAAGAACAATAGTTGTAACAACCAAATATTGCCCAACTCTGCACGCACAAGGCAGTTCTTTCTAAGGGAAGTCACAGGACACACAGGCTGGATAAAATGTAGTTGTTGGGCATCAACAACAGAAGATATACATATAAAAGCAGCAATACAAATGACATCACACCGTTGGGTAAGGATTGAGATACAAATCTGGACACAACAGACGAAAGATGCGAATTACTTCAGTTATGCATACAACCCCTTCATTTAATCTAATGCTGGAAGTGGGAAAAGGCTGAATCCTACAGCCCCTTCATTTAGTCCTACATCAAAGGGTAATAATTCGGAAAATAAGGGCTTGAGCATGAGGGTCGGGCCAACATCACTGATCAACGCAGCCATGAATTAGAGGACTTGATGCTGGTATCCCACTCGGAAGTAGATGAAGCGGGCAAAAGTGTGAGTGACTTGGAGCTACTGCTCAAAATAGAGAAATATAGGATTCAGGAGCTTGAAGAACAAATAAGCACATTAGAGAAAAAATGTGTGGCGACAGAAGCAGAATCTAAGAAGCATGCTGATAGGGCGTCTGAACTTGAAGCAGAAGTGGAGGCATTCAAAATGAAATCATCAAGCCTTGAGGTTGCTCTAGAGGAGACTAAGGAGAAAGAAATGGAATTGAGTCAATGCCTGAACAATGTGACAGAGAAGAAGAAAAACTTAGAGGATGTATACCCGAATTCAGTTGAAAAACTAGCTGAAACAGAAAACCTGCTTAAGGTCCTGCGTAATGAATTGAATGCCACTCAACAGAGACTGGAAGGTATTGAGAACGATCTTAACACTGCTAGGTTGAAAGAGAGTGAGGTGATGGAAAAGCTTAAATCAGCAGAAAAGCAGCTAGAGCGACAAAGAAGAGTTTTGGATCACGCAACAATTAGAAGCATAGAGCTTGAGTCACTGCATGATACACTAAAAAGGATTCCGAGCTCAAACTCCATGAGGCAACTGGAAAATTTGTTACCAGAGATACATAGGCACAAACATTGAATGAGAAACTAAAGGCTCTTGAAGATCAGCTAAAGAGTTATGAGGAGCAGATTGCTAAATCTACTGAAATTTTTTCAGCTGTTAAGGAAGAACTGGATCAGGTGTTGGTGAAGCTGGTTTCTACTGAAACTGACAATGAAGACCTCAAAAAGAAAATCTTGGAGGCAGAGAGTAAAGCTGCAGACATTTTATCTGAAAATCAACAGTTAGCGGAAACAAATATACTGCTTAAGAACATGGTAAGTGATCTTGAAGAACAGTTAAGCTCAGATCATGTAGAAAAGGAGGCCAGTGTTCAACAACTAGTTTCTCATATGAACACTATCACAGAACTGTCAGAGCAGCATTCTAGAGCCTCTGAACTTCAATCGGCAACTGAAGCCCGCATCTCAAAACAAAGGCAAAGCTGAACGAAGCCATTCAAAATTTCAAAAGGTGGAACTAGAGCAGACTTCTAAAGGGGTATGAAGTTGTGTTGACACTTGACACCATTGGAGTGATACAAGATGCTGGGAAACAGAAGCTAGTAGATGAAGAGTTAATTTCTGACAAAATAGCATTGTGTAATGCTGATGATCCTGGGGGGACAAAATAAGCTATAGAGGGTATGAATCAGAGCAAAACAGGACTAGAAGGTGCAGGGGATAGTACTGTTAAATCAAAATGTAATACAGTAGATCCAACAAACAAGCAGCCAAGGTGCAGCAGAGGTTACTGATCCATTGAAAACAGTCCAATTCCAAAATGACAACAACACAGATAACAAACAAGTGATTGAAATGCAGAAGAACACAGATCTTTGGGCTACAGATGGAGCAAAAGGAGTTGAAATGCAAGATGATCAGACAAACAAAGACCTGGATGAGGAGTCAACTGCACAAAATTTTCTCAATGTTGCTAAACAAGGAGATTTATCTCCTAGGCATATTAATCAGGTGAAATCTGCAGAAGTTTGATCAAACACTAGAAAACTTAAATAGTAGCTTGCCGAAGGATAAAATATGAGTAGTACCATGAGACATTGAAGTATTTTTAGCAACATTAGGTATCCTTGATGTTTGTGGTACTCGTTCATGGCCACTATTGGAAGCAGGGACCTAATAAATATTAACACACCAAATAATAATACTTTTATAGGATTAAAACTTCATTAATAATATACATAACTTATAAAATCGAGTTACTTGTTCAATTGAGGTTCCATTGATATTTATAGGCATAGATTCATTGGAAGCATATTTGCGCATCAATTGTCGCATTTCGAGTAATTCTTATTGTATCTTCTCCTGATTTTGTTTCATCAGATTCATTTCTTCATTGTGTTTATCCTTTAACTCGGTTATCTCTTGTGTTAACCTTTGGACAGCTTCATTAGACGAATCCTCTCCAATAATATTTTCCAAGGAAGATCTACTACCCCATAGACTAGAAGGAGTTGGACCAAGTCCTAAACCACGAACATATCCACTTTTTTCATTTCCGAACACCTGAGAATACACATCGCCTTCCCAAGCAACATCGCGAGGAGGTTGGTCAGTAGAGCTCTCACTATTGTTTGTCCTTTCATTTATCATTTCCTGGCCATAAATTACATAAATCTAATTTGGAATTCATTTATTCGCTTTTATGTTTTTTCCTAACTATTTCCCAATTAAGAAAATAAAAGAAAAAAAGAAATCTTACAATTATCTTGACAGAATCATCATCTAATGGTCGACCATCCTTATGTTTTGTATGAGTTAATATGAAAACTTGTGCTTGTGTAGGCTCTATCCCATTTATAGCCTAATACAATAAAATTGATGTAAGATATACGTGAAAAAAAATTAAAACATTATAGTTAGTAATTTGAACAAGTTTACCTGCTCATCCATCAATGTAGCAATACTTTTGGATTCTCCTGTGTGAGGCATCTTTTGATTGGCCTATTATTTCTATTTTCTTGGGAACGCCTCTGTCGTTAAAATATTAAAATAATATCTTATAAATTATACATAAAAATTGAGCATAACTAAAGTTAAAACACTGAAAATAATCAACTTGAAGTATTTTAAAGATTTGTTAATACCTTAGCTTTATCTAAAAGCCAATAAGCGACAAGACCACTCCATTGATCTCTCGGTATGCGACTTGGTCTATTTTTCAGCAAAAGGTCTTTAGTCTTATATTTTCGCAAATACTCACCTTTTAACTCACACTTTTAATTTTTCTATTTCTTTCCTAGTGACTTTAGGACATAAGCTTCTCCTCGTCTTGGGATAGAGAACTTCTTCTAAAAAAAATAAAGCCAATATTTAGAAAAAAATATTATGTATAAAAGATTGAACTCATTCATATATAAATAAATAAATAATAACTACTTCATACCCTCACAAAATCAACCAATTTCTTCTTTTCCTCCCTGTCAAAATTTCTCCAATCATCTACATGTAAAGGTGTTAGTTCTGGAGTTCTCGCAATGATTCCTAGAAAGCTAGCAAGCTGTCACGACCCCAGTTCTCCCTCCGTGAACATGTCGTGATCACACCTAGTCCATATAACTAGGTAAGCCTAACAATGCGGAGATAACAACTTAACTCATAGAATAATTAATTAAAACTGAACATATTAAAATAATAACTACATATAAGGCCGCTCGGCCTATACAACTCAAAAGAAATGCGGAAGTCTACAACTCAATCCCAAAACCCAGAAACTCACGGGAAACACAGGCTAAAGAAATACTGTAAATGCTCTAATCTCTAGAATGTCTACATCAAAAGTATGTTAGAATCTAAACACTACAGATAGAATAAGGAAAGAGACTCTTCAGTCTGCGGACGCTGCAGATATACCTCGAAGTCTCCGCTAGATATCTCTGCCTCGATGATAGTACGCCTGGGTGGAGGAACCTGGATCTGCACATGAAAAACATGCGCATAAGGGGCATGAGTACACCACAGCGGTACTCAATAAGTGTCAAGCCTAACCTCGGTTGGGTAGTGACGAGGAAGGTCAGGGCCCTACTGAGAATAATAATAATGATAAGTCTTGCAATAGTATGAAATAAACAGAAATAATAAGTACAACTATGAAGTAAGAAAGGGTTTAGAAGGCAGCAAATAATACA
Organism: Nicotiana glauca; assembly: GCA_026770625.1. Taxonomy (NCBI): domain Eukaryota; kingdom Viridiplantae; phylum Streptophyta; class Magnoliopsida; order Solanales; family Solanaceae; genus Nicotiana; species Nicotiana glauca. The sequence continues at coordinate 145,304 of MU705786.1, read as the reverse complement.
CAGAGAATAAGGTAACACGGAGTAAAACAGCTCACTATCAATACCATCAACGAGGATCTCCCAAGATACTGTTCTGTAGTCCATTTCATCAATTGTCCAAGGAACTCCCGGGATACCATCCCGTAGTCCATCATATGAGTATATCCGAAGGATCTCCCGGGATACCGTCCCGTAGTCCAACTATCAATGTGCAGGGGGATCTATCGGGAATCTAACACCCAGTCCCAAAGTAAATATGTAGGGGGATCTATCGGGAATCGAACCTGCAGTCCCAAAATAAATATGGAGGGGGATCTATCGAGAATCAAACTCACAGTCCTAAAGAAAATATGCAGGGTGATCTATCAGGAATTGAACCCGTAGTCCCAAATTAAACAAACAAGGGGGGGAGCTACCGGAATCCCACATCCGTAGTCCCAATGTAAATACGCAGCCAGAACGAGAAGATATTCAGAATTGGAATGCAAAAGTACAAGGCAACAGGTAGTTCTAGCCTAACATGTTTCACGTAGTACAAACAAAGCAACTTAAGCAAATAGGCCATTTAGATCAACTAAGCATGCTTTTCTAAACTAACACAAGCTATAATTGCAAATGGTATAAAGCAGGCAAGAAAGAAACTCAGTCTAAATATTTAAGTAAATCGTATTTTCAACAATCAACTCAAGTATATGCTCATCACCTCACGCACAAGGCATTCAATTACCAAATATCATATCCTAAGGGGAAGGTCCCCCACACAAGGTTAGACAAGCCACTTACCTCGAACCGGTACAAAAATCAACCAGAAACCACGCCCTTGCCACGACTATCCGACTCCAAATGGCCCAAATCTATTCAATTAAATTACATATTGTAAATAACGTCGCAACCAACTGATTCTACTAAATAATTCAACGCTAAGGCACAAAATTAGGTAAAATAACCAAAATGCCCTTCAGGCCAACATCTCGGAATAGAGTAATTTCCATATTTTCAGAAGCCTTGTACTCTCACGAGTCCAACCATATAAAAATCTTCCAAATCGGAGGTCAAACACCCGCTCAAAACCCAATAGTTTAGCCTATTAAGTTTCACCCAATTTTTCCAATTTTTTATCCCAAATTCGAATTTTAATGATGGATTTAACTACAAAATGATGAAATATAACTAGAAGGGATTAAAGAAACGTTACCCAATAGTCTTCTCTTCAAAACCCTCTAAAAATCGCCCTTCCCCGAGCTCAATTTGATTTTTCTAACTTATGAAATCTAACCCTCGAAATTTCTATATCTGCACAGGTATTTCCGCTTCTGCGGACAAGGGACCGCTTATGCAGTCCCGCTTATGCGGAAAACGAGCCGCCTCTATGACTTTCACTAAAAAAGCAACTTTCATTTTTGCGGTTCAATAACCGCTTATGCGGATTTCTTACCGCTTCTGCGATTTTCTTACAGCTGACCTAGGACCGCATCTGTGATAGAAGCCTCGCAGGTGCATAACCGCATCTGCGGTAGATCTTTCGCACCTATGAAAAAAGCTGAGGGAGCCCAAATTCACTCCTACGATTGAGTGGCCGCTTCTGCGGTTCCCAAGCCGCAGAAGCGAAAATACCAGAAGAGAAAAACCAGATGCTGCAACACTTCAAAAATTTCTCCGTTAACCACCCAAAATCATCCCGAGGCCTCCGGGACCTCAACCAAAAGCACCAATAACACCTAATACCTCATTCAAACTTGTATCAATCCTTAAACCACCTAAAACAATGCCAGAAACTTGAATTAATCAATGATTTGAGCCTAAAAACTTCAAATTTCATCAAAACACGCTTTCAATCAAAAACCTAACCAAAACACGTCCGAATGACCTGAAATTTTTCACACACATCCCAAATGAAATGACGGAGCTACTGCAACTTCTAGAATTCCAATCCGACCCTCGGATCAAAAACTCACTGTCGGACCAGAAACTTCAAAAATCCAAACTTCGGCATTTCAAGCCTAAATGAGATACGGACTTCTAAAATACATTCCGAACACGCTCCCAACCCCAAAATCACCTAACGGAGCTAACGGAACCATAAGATTTTCATTCCGAGGTTGTCTTCATACTGTTCCGACTATGGACCACTTTTTAACACTTAAGCTCTCATTTAGGGACTAAGTGTCCCAAAACTCACTGAAACCCAACACCGAACGTCTCGGCAAACCAAATTAGCAGAAATGAACTTAGGGGAAGCAGTTAATAGGGGATCGGGGCATTAATTCTTAAGATGACCGGCCGGGTCATCACACAAGCTTTCGACCTTTTTCCCCAATAGCTTGGTTACAATTATTAAACGGTACATCAAGTACCTTCCCCGGAGGAAGTTTCCAAATATCTTTTAGTAAAGTAGGCCCACAAACCTTTCTTGGCTCCAAATTACCTAGAATAGAAGATTCAAAGGTCATCAAGTGGCAAAAACTTATATGGTTAAATCTGTTAAATAACATTATAATGAAAAGGAACGGTTTAAATGGTAACTGATGGAGATGCTGGAGGTGATGTAATTGGTTTAAATTGTAATGGGATATCCAAGGAGTTAGCACCATGCAAAAATAGTGCCAAAGAACCTCTGGCTATTGGCTATTTAGCGAGGGACAACCATGCTCGACCAATGTCAAACACAAGCGATCTATCCTCTGAAGAAAATTGTGAAGGAACAGAAAATGGCTGATGGAATGAAGCTTCAAAATCATCAAAACTTAAAGTATTGCAGTTTTGTGGAACCATATCTCCTACTTCAGGGATCTGATTGTTTGATGATTGGTAAAATAAAGAAAATTTTCAGTTGCTGCAATAAGAAACTGGAAGCTGGAAGGAAATTTTCAGCAGCTGCAATAAGAAACTGGAATCTGGAAGCTGGAAGGAAATTTTCAGTTGCTGCAATATGAAACTGGAAGCTAGAAGGAATTCAGTTGCTGAGACCTCTTCAGTTGCTGCAATAAAAAATACAGAAGCTGGAAGCAAATTTCAAATAGCAGCAACTCCCAATAATAAAATTACTCAAGGTGATGTTTCAAGACACTATGTGCAGCAGCAACAACTTACTACAGCTGGTACTAATGTTGCTGCTCGACGAGCAACAACACCTAACAATTTCAAACAGCAGCAGCATAATGCAATCACATCAGGAGCCGTAGGTACACTTACAACTGGTGAGTAGCAGCAAGAGGACACAATGTCACCAACTATCACTTTGGAGGACAGGAATTTGCTCGATGCTTTGGTAAGTTCCAAACCACTAAACTCTATAAATACAACTCAAGTTGCTAGCACTGGACGTTTGAATAGAATCAAACAAGAAAACAAGGTAGCTTTGATTCAAAAAAAAAATGGAAATACATGACTATGTTCTTATAGGCCTACATACAGATTCAATGATACTGAAGAATGCAGTGGAAGGAGAATGGCCTATCCCTTGGTCTGTATCAAGAGAAGCGGAGGAGATCAAGCAACTAATGTCAAGATGCAATGTTACAATTTCACATACACTCAGAGAAGACACTCTCTTAATTGGTTGCAAGTTGCACTATATAACTAGTTCGATATCACAATAGAAATTACAAAAAATCACAATTGCTAATTATACTATATAAACTGGTTAGATTAACCATTGTATTCACACAATTAATATTTGAAAATGATTCCAAAGAAAAGTGTTACCTGATTCATCATCACTTCGTTGAACTTCAGTACCACCATCAGAACTATTCAAATCACAAGATTGATCATCATGTGCCTGGTCTGTAGAAGAGTTCTGATTATCCATCAACTGCTCAATATAAGGCTAGGTTACAGAATGGTTTTGACCATCCATCAAATGCTCAATATAATGTCTCACATCTTCGTCGTCGTCTTGTTCAATTACCAGTCGGTTGAGACCTCTAGTTCGCACAGTTCCTTCTCCAAAATGAAAAAACTATCTTGCTGTATTACGCTATATTAATACTAGATTGACTCCAACAAATCAGCAAGCCACTTGAAAAATATGAGGAACTATCATCCAAATCTCAATATGTGAAAAATATCAAAACTCAGGTAACACAAACAAAGCCATACGACAAATATTGTTCTAGAGATAAGAGTTATTTATGCACTAGGAAAATAATTATCAAGTGATAGTACCACAATTATCAAGTGATAGTATCACCTTATAATATCACATTTAAATGGATACAATAAGCAAAATATAAGTAGAAGAAAGCACAATAAATTCACTCAAACATCCAATATTCAAATTTCTAAAGCAAAAAAATAACACCCTTAGAGTTTATTAAATAACACTTGCAACAAAAATATTCTATAAGTACCACCTACTTTATTCAGAATCACATTCATTTTCTATGTTGTTTTCTTCCTCAACATTAGCTTCACCATCATTTGTAGAAGGTTGAGAATCTACTTTTGTATAAATTATTATCCCATCGACACCACTTCTTATCCAATCATTATACTCATCTTCTAAAACACAAGCATTTTCTAAAAGAGCCAAGTCAGTGGCATCACTTTGCGTTGATGACTCAAACTGCACACTATTT